>APFE031721791.1:1916-24881 GCA_000404065.3 Pinus taeda
TTTTAGCTTCAATTAAAAAAATGTTATAAAATTAAATTAAAATAATTTCTTATTGTAAAATAATTTATTGTTTTTGGGCATGTGGTATTAATAAGCCATGGTATTGGCCCATGTTATTCAAAGCCTATTTAAAAGTTAATGATATCCATGGTAAAGTGGGGCTAAATATGCATGGTTAAGAATCTTGTCATATCGTTAAAAAATATTTTGATTGTGAAATAAGTTATGATTTTTTGGCATGTGGTATTGATAAGCCTTGGTATTAGCCCCATACTATTATAACAAATTCTATTCACAAGTTCACAGTATCTATAGCAAAGTGGGGGTGAATATCCATGATTAAGAAGCTTGTCATATTGTTATAAAATATTTTGATTGTGAAATAAGTTATTGTTTTTGGGCATGTGGCACTGATTGTTAAAAAATTATATATTACAGAGCAATGGAATAGATAAAATACTGCAGAAATATAAACAGAGAAAACACATCAAACAAGAGAGACACAGATATACGTGGTTCACCCAATTTGGGCTATGTCCACGGAGAAACAGTCAGTCCTTCCTTTTATATTATCCAACAAAATGAAGAGATACAACCTACAACAAATCTGTTGTAATTCCCTCTTCGCTCTCAATCTCCTCTCTCTTCCTCACTCAGAATATACATATACATATCCACAAAACAATTCCCTCATATATAGCGAGGGGTTTCTTTCTAGGGAAAAAAGCCCTAAATTAAACATAACTTCTACCACCAAATTTCCGCCTAATGAACGGCCCAGATTGACTATGAAATTACAGCATTTTACAAGGAAATTTTACATCTATATTCAGCTTTGGGGGCACTTCCCCGGGGCTCTAAAGAATAGCCATCGCCCCCCCTGGACCCCCCTGGCGGCACACATAAATAGGTGATGTTCCCACCACATTACGAAATGGTGTCCAATGCGGTGATACCTCTAAATAAATAAGATAATCAAGCTCCACAACAAGTAATATCCCACTTGGAGGCTAATTATAGAAACTCCATTGTTGCTTCATTTTTTGGACAATAACTCCACTTTGGACCTAGTTGTTTATCATCTTCATCATCATACTTGAAGAACAATTGAAACTGAGCATAATCTCAGTTTGTCCCTGGTACAGAGACTTTTTTAACTTGCCTACCAGTTCTTTCTTACCCTTCACTGCAAAGCCTCAGGTTGTTTCATTTAGATCTCTTCTTCTAGATCCCCGTGAAGAAATTATTTCTTCACATCCATCTATTCTACCTCAAATCAAAAGTAAAAGTAATAGGTAAAATTAATCTAATAGAATCTACCTTGGAAATAGGAGAAAGAATATCACAAATATCAATTCCCGACACCTGGGAATGACCTTTTTCTACCAAACGAACTTTGTATTTCTCCACCTTTCCTTTTGCATTCATATTCTTCTTAAAAACCCATTTTCTTCCAATGGGTTTCCTTCAAGCCAAAAACTCCACCAAATCCCAATCCTCATTTCTGTGAAAAGATGCCATTTCATCAACCATGGCCTCTTTCCATAGTTTTCCATCCTCTGAATCTACTGCTTACCTAACAGCTCTCGGATCGTCATTAGTAATAGATAAATCAAAATTTGAACAGAAAGCAATTGGACTATACCTTTCTGGCTTCCTTCTTTCTCGAACTGAACTTCTCGCAACTGGAGTTTGTGGCTTTAGCTCAAACTCTATCTTCTCAAGTTCCTTTGGTAGGACTTCATGTTTAATAACATCTTTCACCTCTCTAAACACCACATCAAGGTTGTACACAACCTTCCTTGTTTATGGGTTCCAAAGTTTATAACCTTTTAAACCATCCTTACACCCAATAAAGATGCATCATTCAGATTTACTATCCAACTTGGTTCTTTTCTCCTTTGGAACATGTATATACATCCAAATACCCTCAAATGTGAAAGAGAGGGTTTCTTACCAGTCCATGCCTCTTGTGGATTCTTATAATGTTGATGAAGATGATTTGTTGACTAGTTAACATGTAGTCTCCAGCGCCTCTTCCCAAAATTCTTGTCCTAACCCAACACCATTAAGCATGCTTCTTTCCTTTTCCATCAACGTCTTGTTCATTCTTTCTGCAACTCCATTTTGCTAAGGTTTGTATGGAGTAGTCTTCTATCATGCTATACCACACTTCTTACAGAACTCTTCAAATTCCTTCTTGCAAAACTCTCCACTATTATCTGTCCTCAACACCTTTATCTTCTTCTCTGTTTAGTTTTCCATGAGAGCCTTAAATTCTTTAAACCTGTCAAAGAATTCAGATTTATACTTAAGGAAATATATCCATGCATTTCTTCAGAAGTCATCTATAAATGATACATAGTACACAGACTTACCCAGTGATGGAACCGACATAGGTCCAAACACATCACTGTGAATAAACTCTAATATATGTTTCATCCTCTTCATACAAGAGGGGAAACTCACCCAATTTTAATTCCCATATACACAATTTTCACAGAAATCAAAATCCAGAGAGAAATTAGACATACCTTCTACCATACCATTACCATGAAGTATTCAAAGGCCCTTCTCTCCAATATGTCCAAGCCTTTGATGCCAGAGCATGGCCTTTTCTTTAGAGACCACTAGATTTTCTGCTCCACTTTTAGGAACCACAGAACTGTCACACCCATCAATAATAGTGCTACCTTGAATCTTGTACATAGTTCCAATCCAAACTCCCCACATCAATAACATTGCTCCCCGAACCATCTTGCAAGTATCTTTCTCGAACATTGTTTTTACACCTACATCATCCAGCTTTCTTATAGAAATCAAATTTCTAGCCAATGCAGGAATATGCAGAACAACCATAAGTGTTCTAATCCTTCCACCTTGCAACTTCAACTTGACTTTTCTGCGACTGATGATTCTAGCCTTCCGGTCATCCCCTAAGAAGGCATCAACACCATCATATTTATCATACTCGCAGAACCACTCCCTATGGGGAGTGAAGTGAAAGGATGCACCCGAGTCAATCAACCATACCTCATGATCTACATGTGTACTTGAAGAAGAAGACAAGTAGACATCCCCACCTTCATCTGAGGTGGATTTTGCCTCTACAGAAGGAGCATCATCAAATCCCTTTCCTTTCTCATGAGCTTTAGATCTACAATCCTTTCGAAGTGCCCTTCCTTTCCACATTTCTAACACACCTTTATAGGTTCACCTAGAGATTTAGATCTCCCACTCGAGGATTTATTTTTGTTTCTATTCTGGGACCGTCCTCGTACAAACAAAGCATCACCATTCTGGCACTCTGTATTTTTCGTCTCATCTCCTCCAACAGCAAGGATGGGACTGTTTCATCAAACTGCAAGGCAGTTGTATTTCTACCTATTGCAACAACCATACTATCCCACGAATCTGGTAGAGAACACAACAAAATGATTCACTTATCTTCATCTGAAATTTTTATATCAATAGATAAAATCTGGCTTGCTACATTATTAAAGGTGTTTAGATGCTCTGTCATCAAGTGTACATCCTTCATCCTCAGGTTATACAACATTTTCCATAGGAACAATTTATTCACCAGAGACTTAGATTGGGACAAATTCCCTAACTTGTCACACAAAGCCTTCGCTGAAGCTTCCCCTAATACCTTCAACAATACTGAATCTGAGATACACAACCATGTTGTTCTATTTGTCTTTTGATCCAACTTCACCCAGTCTTCAGTGGACATTGTCGTTGGTTTAGTACCTAGATCTCCCATGATCTACTAATCTTTATCCACCAACAGATCCTCCATCTTGAGTTTCCACAACTCAAAACTCTAACCATTAAATTTCTTGATCTCTATCTTTCCATTGCTCCCCATCTTCTTTCACCCCAAGAATGAATCCCGCAAATCTCCCACTGAACAAGGTCTACCATAGGCCTGAGCAAAACCCCTTACCAGCAAAGGCTTGAAGCCAAAAAAAAATTGATACCAAATGTAGGGTTTAACACCATACATAAATTACCTACATACGGATTCTAAAAAATAGAAAATAAATAATGGTGAGAGCATAAAACATAAAACATATACACACAAAGATTTTCGCTTGGATCCCAAAGCTAGGACTACCAGATTGATTTTTCATTATATTCCTTTCAATGTTACAATACATATATATACATTTCGAATCATCCATAAACCCTAGTCCATTAACCCTTGATTATAACATAATTGTAGTTCCCTTGACCGGATCTACAAAAAAGCATGGGTAGAAAACCATCATGCCCAAAACCATGTGTGAAAACCACACAAAAAACCATAGGTAGGTCCGCACACCTAATATAGGGTCCAAAACAAATTTCCCTAGGGTGCTACCCCAGACCATGTAGAGGGGGGCTTTTGCCCCTGTGTGACCCCCTATTGTACCTGACACAATGAACAAGGGGCACTTTCGCCCCCCTGCGCGTGGGGCTAGTCATGGAAATAATATAACACGCACCCAACAAACAACTCATGCTCTAGAACCAAGTGATAAAGGAAGTTAAAGTGTAGTAGAAGAACTTCGGGCCTAATGAAGCTACATGGGAGATGTTCGATCAGATGCGGGCTATTTATCCTTCACTATTTTCTGGTGAAGGCAATGAGTTTTTGATATATGTACATATTTATGTATGGTTGTTAATATAAATACCACAATGAGTTGTGTTATAAAGCTCCAATAAGCGGTATGATTGTCATGTTTGTCATGTTGGTCATGGCTTTCAGCAGATGTTTATTGTAAATACTACATCAAGCTAAGTTATAAAACTCCATCGGCAGTATGTTTTGGTTTTTAGTGGTTTTGCTAGTCATAGGTGTCATAAAACTTAGAGGACGGTGTTCCCTTAAGGGGGAGGGGTTTGTAACAACCCTAGGTTAAATGTTCATGTAATAAAGGTTAATAAAGGAAAAAGAATAAGTGCAAGGTCATGGGACACATATTCTGAGTTGAATGCTGGGAATAAAATCCTAGTGGGTGTCACTTATGGTTTATTATGGCTAAGTAAACTGGCAAAGGCAACGAGGAATTAATTGGAATTTATTTATGAAATTAAACGAAAATAGGAGAAAAGGGATATGAATGGTCACATATTTACATGAGGAGGAAAATAGAAGAAAATGAAGAAAATAGAGGCCTTAATGATAAAAAGGATTTTGAGAATCAGTTCACATCTTTTGTCAATTCAGTTTTGGATCTCTCTTCTATCCTCTCATACTCTTGCACACTTAGATAATTCTTGGAGCACTTTAGCATTGGAGAAAGGAAGGCAAAGGAAGGACAAGGAAAGCAAAGGACAAGTAAGGAAGGTTGGATCAAGAAGCTTTGACAAGAATATTTTGTAGATAATAGGTTGAATGTGTGATTTCCTAGCTGAGGTGTGAATGCATGGTACATGCATTTGTGTATTTGGTTCATTTGTTGACATTGGCATGGGTTTTTTCTACTTTGATAGTGGTTTCAACCTTGCCTTATCATTTCCTGGATAACCAGGGTGTGATGGGATTAGTTTCTTGGTTGAGCTTTGGATTATCGGAAGGTTTTGGTATTGGGTGAGGTGATCTCAAGAAAAATCCCAAGGGTTTGGGGTGGAGGTGGTTTAATCTCCAAGAATCCCTCGAAAGGTGGGTGGAGATAGGAAATTTCCTCAATGTAATGATGAAGAAACTCTAAGGCATCCAAGCTTGTTTTGGTGATCCAAGTGGATGTTGGTGGAAACCTGTCTATCCCACTTGGACCACCACAACTATCTCTTTTAGTTTTTTCAGTTTCCTTAATTGTAGCACAATTTACTATTTTTGGTAGATTTTCGGGTCCTACACTTCTGGAGTCGGTTTGAGGCCCTAAACGACATTTTTCGGTAAAACAAGGGCCAACATGGTCCTCTAATAGATCTTTCTAACAAGGTATTGTGCGCATCAAACAAAGATCGTAGGCCAAAGTTACGACCCTGGGAAGTTGATGTACCAATTTACCCAAACGGGGCCCATAGTTTGGTGCTTCATCTCCTAGGGTTAGGTTTTTGGATGTTTAGGGTTTTCCATTGTTTCTCAACAATAAATAGGCCTTCGAGCCTCATTGTAACATAGTTTAGAGGCATGTAGATGCCACTTCTCTTCTCAGGGATAAGCTACCATTACCCGAGCTAGTCTTATTTCCATTCTCTTTGTAAGCATATTTCAGCATTTGATATTCATGAAATGAAGTGTTATTTCTACTGCATTTATGGTTATATCTGTAATTTGTTGTGTTCCTGTTTAAATCCGGATCATTTGGGCCTTCTGATCTCTTGACCAGTTTTGGTGAGATTGCGGTAGCTTGAGGGTGGAGGTAGTTTAATCTCCGAGAAGCCCTAGTCGTTTATGTCTAGAGATCCCATATTCATGCTTGGAATATGGCACGGAGGTGATTGGTTGAAAAAAAATTGGTTCAACTCAATCTATGGTCGGGTGGTACATGGAAGTCCCTGACTTCGTTGGTTTTACATAATTTAAGAAGAACTATTTTCCTATTGTAATCTATGACCACTTGTACTTGTTATTATGGTGATTTGCTGGTTTTTCTATCATGGTTAGTAATCTAGTTATATGTTGGTTATAAGCATGGATTTGTAATGTGCTCTAGCTATGAATTTTTCAGGATTTGATCAGTATTTGATGGTTAATGAATGCATGAACTAACAAGTGTTATTGTAGCTATTATGAGAGGGTATTATACCTTCTTGGTGATTCTCAGATAAGTTTCAGACTCCTATGATCAAATATGCATTCATGACCTGTAGCTTACATGTTCACCATGTGTTTGATGAAATGACTGTCATGGTTAGATTTGGTTAGGTCAAGTTCTTGTTCAAGTTTTGTATGATTAACATTCTCATTATGTCATTTATCACTCTGAGAAGTTACATGTAGTTCTGGGCAGTGGTCTTGAGGCTATCCTGGAAAAATGCTCAAATCTCAGGACCATGCCCTTTGAACTGGAAAATTTTTGCTATAACTACAAGGAAGGAGGCTTGTGCATGTGGTTGGATGGCTATAACCACACTCTTTCTTTGTCATGCATGCAGTTGTGGGCCCAGGGTGGTGAAAAATCACTCCAGCACATCCATAATTGAAGGTTGGGTCATGTCACAGTAACTCTTCATCTCATATTTACCTTAGTAGGCCAGTGAAATTGGGTAAGTGTGGGAAGGGGGGATTACAAAAACAATTGTAAGTCAACTAATCTTTGGTTTTGGAGTAAAAAAAGGTTCCTCTTCGAGAGTCTAGTCACCCCTGTTATTTTATATGGATGTGAGGTTTTGGGCTACAATATGTCTAGAGAATCATGGAGAAATATTGAGATGATCGAAAAGCAATGTATAACCTACAACCTCATGGTTAAAGGAAATACTCGCTACCCTATTATCTTAATTGAATATAGCCTCTCCCACATTGAAATCATGGATATGTTTAGGTTTTTGATGTACATGAAGAACTTCTCCAACATGGAAGCCAAGAGGCTCCCCAAAATTGCTTCTAACTCTAATCAAAACCCCCACCTATGGCTCAAGTGAGGTTGGCATAAGGATGCCCAATCCTGGTTTGACCATTGGGGGATAAAGGAGGAGATCATCTTGAAGAATAAGGATGACATTAAAAACACGATTACATCCAAATTTAAGGACAAGTTGTGGGATGATAAAGAATTAGAAGGAAAAAGGAGCTAAGAAATTATAAGGAGGTGATCAACAACACTTTTGCTAACCAAAATTATCTTTTTGTCTTGACCAATGCTAAGAAGAAAATGAAAATTGCAAAGATAAGAACTAATTCTCATGAGATTCAGAGTGAAACCGAGCATTAGTTTATTACCAAAACACCTCATGGGATGAAAGAATCTATCCCCTTTGTGATACTAAGAGAGTTGAAGATGAAAAACACTTTCTCTTGGAATGTTCTACCCTTACTCACATCCGTTCTCCTTTTCAAAACATTTTCCACACTACCAAACTTCATGACTTGTCAAGTCAACCAAACTACTGTGATAGGTCTTTTATTCAGAGTCATTTCCCAGTCTTCTACAGAGTCTAGGAAAATGTATTTCATGTGGACCATCGATGTCCATACATTGTTGGTTGCAATGAGTCAACAACTGACCTTTGCTACCAGTGCTTTCCTGAAGAGTGGAATGTTGTTTAAACCCCATCACCCCAAGCTTTAGGCACTGCAATTTTGTCCCATTTCGACCACAGGAAAACATATTATTCCTTAGAGCCTTCACATAGAAAACGAGAGAATAACTTGTGAATCTTCTCTAGGATTCCTTTTGGGATCCAAGAGAATGACATGTAATACACTACGATGGCCTCAAGCATTGATTTGATGAGCACTAGACGTCCAACCCTTGAAAGCCATCTTAGGCTCCAAACTTTTAACATCTTTTCCAATTTAGCTATCAATCACAATCAGTCTCCTTTCAATAATCGTTTCAATAATCATTTGGCTTAAGATGAAACCCCAAATATTGTAAACCTTCATCAAAATGAATTAGTGAAAAATGAAAAAGAGAGTACAAAAAATAAACTTCTACATCATTCAAATCATGAATGGAGAGAAACAACTTTGTGATATTCATTTGCATACCCATGGATTTCTCGAACAGTTGTAGAGAAACATTTATAGTGGTTGTATGTTGATGGGAATAGTCGTTGAAGAGTAAAATATCATCAACAAAAAGTAAGTCTATGATTACCAAATTTTTGACCATTACTGTTCATTTTAGACCCCCTCTTCATTTTTCCATAGTGAGTAGCTTGCTTAAACCCTCAACCACAAGAAGGAAGAGAAATGGAGATAGGGGGCACACTTGATTAGACCTTGCTAAGCATGGAAGAAAGGAGATGTGGACCTATTGATGAGGACTTTCACACATTAATTGATTGATTGGGAAAGCCAACAAAGCAGGTTCCGTAGCATTAGAAGCTGCAGTATCCGGAAATAATGAGGAAGGAAGATGTGTAAAATCAGACTAGGTATTAGCTATTTGATAAGGTATTTTGCGGCTAGGTCTCTGTCCCCTTATTCACTGGTTCAACCAAAAAGGAAACCAAGGTGATGCATCGCATTACAAAGGATATGAGTGGGACCTCAAATTCCAGATGCGTGAGAAAGAGGTGACTGTAAAACCCGTTGAGATGATCATAAGCGAAATTTACTATTATCATCAATTATTTTATAATCGTTTAAAATAACAAATATATTTAGAGATGTAAATAGAAATAGTTTTATAATTATTACGCCGTAAGGCGTTTCCATTTCAAATCAACTTTCCTCTTGATTACGTGTACATTTTTTAGCCTTTGATTTAAGTGTTAGACGATGAAACTAATCTCATCCATCCAATTGATCAGACTGGTATACGATAAGACCCTCAGATAGACGGTTGCTGGGCAGATGAAATGAAAATTTTGAATTGCTTGATAAATCCGGTTAGGTTTTCATATTCGGCGATTGTGTGTATCTCCGGCCCGAGCAGGTACTGAATTCGACCTTGGAACCGGTAAAGCTTCTGTTGGTTTAGAGGTTCTTGTCTTTTCTCCTTTGAGCTGAGTAGACGATGCAAGGTGCGCGGATTACCGATCACTTCCAATTGTATGCACCCAGGGATGGTTGATACTAAGGTGAGGTGTCCTTACCAAGCTTTGTCCTTTATTCACTGTTCACTCTCAATAGTGTAAAGATTTTGCAAAATTTTCATTGATATTTTTTGTAGACGTGTCACTCTCAATGTATTATCTCAAAATCTTTATTACACCCACAGTTAATTAGATATGTGCTACCACAAGCATTAATAGAAGATTCAATACCAATCCCTAGCATGAGATCAGCACTCCTCAAACTCATTGGAATTCGGGTAAGGTTCTTCTCTTCATGCGTGATTCATGTAAAATATTGCAGGGGACAATTGACCCATGAAATGTCTAAAACAACGGGGAAAACTAAAATAGCCATTTTGCCATTGTTTCACTATAGTGCTGCCGTTTACACCAATTTTGAGAGATTTATATCTATTGTTACAAAATTGTTTAATGTCAGACACCAGAGGAAGGAGCATGCACTTATGTGCATCTTGCAACTTCAGGAGATGTTGAGGATATTTCAGGATACTACTTCGAAGATTGTGCTGTGAGAACACTAAGCTCTAAAGCAATGGATGCTGATTTAGCTTCCAAACTCTGGAACATAAGTGAAGAGTTAACAAAGACATCCCATGCCTTGAAGCCTCTAGGATTAGCCCAAATGTCTATGGAAGCCTCCAAGGTCGACTCCAATATTAGATAATGAGAATTGTAATAAACAATTTATCAGGATTATTTTTAGAAATCCTTCATACAGTAGTTGAGGACTAGATGAATATGAACGGGGGATGGGAACATCCCCGTTGATTCCAATATGAAGTAATGTGATTGTAATAGGCAATTTATGAGGATTATTTGGTGCTTTTAACTAACTAATGGGGAAATTTTCATTGTTAGCAAAGAATTTCCTTGGTGGATAGATTCTTCTGCTGAAAACAATTTTCTTATTCCTTTGTCTGTTTTAGAGATCTTTCATGGCCATGAAACAGATTTCTGTTTTAGTTTAGATAACAAAGAAGATGTAGGAAACGAGCAGAAGGGAATGTCGTTAAAATGCATTTTCTGAGAATGTTTATGAATGCTTTCTTTTTCAGCATGGCCATAAATTTTTTCGGCCATATTTCCAATCTTTTTGTCTGTAGATGAGGTTCATTACATATGCTTATTGCATTTTTCATTGCCTACTAACACATCAATGTCTTGGCAGAATACTCATTCCATGGCAACAGTAAATGGAGCCAACTACATTCCAGCTGTACAGACCTGTGATTTGCTGTTTTTTCTTGGAAATAACCCACAACGGAAATCTCAATCTGTCGATAGTTTGTCATCCACCTTAACAAGGGCAAGATGGATGGTGCTATCAGGCAAGAGGTCGTTCAAACCCTCTTTTTATTCTTTAAGCACAAAGCAAATGTTTTCAAAGGAAGGAGGCAGCCGAATTCAATGCGTTGGCAAAAGCATTACAATTCCATCAGAATCAGAGGAAAACCCGGCAAATGTTTGGTTTGATTCTATGGAGAAGGAAGACCCTGTGGCACAATTCAAGATGTCTGACTTTGAGCTGTGCAACCATGTTAGTATAGGACTTTCAGGCCGGGTAAGTAGCTTCGCTGCTATCGAAATAGCTCCCTTACTATTCTGAATAAAAAGTATTCTTGAACTGACCTAGAAAGACATGGAGTCCGCATAATTTTATTGGGTTTACTTTTCTTGAAGGTATTTGATACTTACGATGCAAGTATTGTAGATTTTCCTGAAATGGGTCTCTGGTTTGGGTTGCCATGCAGAAAGATGAAGTGGTGTTCGAAGCTATTGTCAGAAATTCTGAGAGGTAAGTTGCTTTTAGTGACTTTATCTTATACCTTATCTGAAATATACTCCAAACTAGACACGCATTTATATAACCCCTGACTCGAAAGATCTTAATGGATGTGAAGCCCTCTGAAAAATTCTAGAGTGGTATTACGGCAACTTACCGGGTCTCATGCGCAGAGCAGGGGCAGACATGCTTTAGAGGTGAGCATTGCTATTATTTGTTTTTTTCTTAGTATTGTATTTAGTCAATTGCTTATTATACCTGGCTTGTTTTGTTATCCAGGTTCTGAGAAAACTTGCTCCTCGCCAGTTTATGTATCGTTCATATGCAACAAGAGTCCACGGATATATACTTCCATCTGGTGCTATGGATCAGTGCTCATTCACCTTAGTGCATGGAGTAAGTCAACTGTAGTGCCCTTCAAATCTAGTAGTAGCAAGGAAAGCAGTAGGTTAGGACCTGGGTGCAACAAAGAATGGTGATTATGGAACTGGTTAATTGAGTTGTTGGATATTTGGTAACATAATTTATTTCCAAGACTATATATTAAGAAAGTGGCTTCTTCCAGAACAGTTGGTCTACTAAGGCCTTCCATGATACTTACTTATTATATTGTGACAGTACTATGGGAGCTACTCCCTGCACCATTGGCTGCTACTCACAGACTGGCTTCCAGCGCTGGAAGCTAAGCTTGCTTTATATGAAGACTGTGCAAGAAGAGTGGGAGATGACACAACTGGTGGACCTGCTGCATCTCGGTAATCAAGGCTTATCCGAATGTTGATGAGAGACCTTTTAATTGGGGTAAAACTAATTTCATAACTATTTTGGTGTTTAGCCTGTAGATTGCTCTAGAGTTTACTTAGCTGAGATCTTTGACTGCTCATATCACCATTATGCCCAGGTGAACTATTTGCATAGCCATGGACTTGCACATACCGATTTATGCCTGCAGAATGTTCATATAAGTTGTGTAGATAGACATGTCAAGGTAATTTCTAGTTACGCCGTAACCCCAATGAGGTCGTTGCCTACGAAGCTGCATAGCAGTGTAGACCAATTTTACTTCCAGTTTTGGGTAGCAAAACATAAAAAAGAGTAATGAAGATTATTCAGTTCGCAGTAGAAGATAGACTGCATTAACCACCAGCTTATACAGGTATTTGTGCATGGATTTCAGATTTGAGAATGAAGTCAGTCCTGATTGGAATGTGACCTATGCTCAGCAAGATCATATATGTCGAAAATTATGTGTGAATGGATTGAACCATTGAACTAGATTTTGGTCTTAATAAACTGCTTGGCATGAGCATCAAAATGTTGCTGTTGAGGAGGTCTTCTTCATCCACTGCTCAGACAACCACATATATTGATTCATTATATGCCATTATATGGAGGCATGGGCTTTTATTCAACAATAATTAAAGCTAGGTCTGAAGAGCTGAAAACAAATCTATTTGCAAAGTGCATGGAGCCTATAGAAAAGTGTTTGACATGCTAAGATGGTAAGAGATTCATCCATGATATTGTTTTGGTTAGTGAGAATTCTCGAATCACAACAGTTGTTGCAAGACTTCTTTGATGGGAATGAGCTCTGCAAAAGCATTAATAATGATTAGGTTGCTTACGGAGTTGCATTGCAAGTTTCCATTTTAAAAGGAGGCAATGGGTGTTTCTTATTCGATTCTTTTGAAGTAAATTTGTTTTTGTAGTTTAGTTATTTTGAGAGCTAATCCTTGAAATAATTGAAGAAACCACAAAAGAGAAACTCTATACATACATGTTTCCTATCATGTTGAAAACTCTATACATAAAGTAACTAACATTTATATGGAACAACTTGCTCTTTTTTGTCCTTCTCAAATTCTTCAATGATCTCTTAAAGTACATAATTGTTTTATAAGCTTCCCAAGAACCTTAATATGTTCCTCGGTTGGAAAACTAAAATGATATTTTATTATTAAACAATGTCATTCTATGTAGGGTTGAAATTTGATAGCCTACCTCACAAATTAAGAATTTTTTTTATAAGAAGTTCTAATTAAATACTCATTTCATCTAATGTTCAAATTTTAATTCTTTAGTTGATCTCTTAATTTACACAATTGTTCATTCTCAAATTCTTCAGTCATCCTTTTCAAATTCTTCAATAATCCTTTATTTATACAACTATTTCATCAAGCTTCCTAAAGCTTTAGTATATTCCTAGAATACAAAACTAAAATGATATCTTGTTATTTAACAATTCATTTTATGCATGGTTGAGAGAAAAATGCATATTATGCTAATTGAGGAATTTTTTTCACTTGTCGAACTTATAGTATTAAATTTAACACACTAACACTTTACAACAATGAACTAACAATATTCATGATGAAAATAACAATATGGAAGATTTATCTGCATAATGAAGAAGGCAATATGGGAGCTTCCAATCACGCTCCAAAGCATTTTTTAAAATGTGGATGTGACAAAAGGTTCTTGTGGAAGGTGTTGTTTGTATATGGGAAATTTCTTGATCATTGTGTATAATTCTAATGTTGATAGATATGTCTACTAAGTGGTTCCAGTTAATGGGGCATTGATTTGAGCGTTCAATATATTTTTTTTCTTTATCGAAGTATTCTTTTGTTGTATTTGTGTTCTTCAATTTATGCCTTACGGCATTTCCTTTGCAACATCTGGTGCAAATGCTAGTTATATATTATTTTTCAAATTATTATTATTGTGATAAATTATTTTTAACTCATAAATTTAGAATTTACCCAGCTTTTCACCTAGTCCAGTACATACATGCATTGCCTTCAAATTGGTGAGTTGGCATGAATAAGACTCCCAACCGGACGGTAAGTCCCAATGTAGACACCACGAAACTTTAATTAAACAGTGATGGGTATTTCTCAGCCTAGCTTTGAAAGGAATTTAGGTAAGTCTATGATTACTTGAATATAGTTAATTATTTTAAGTGAAAATATAGGGTTTGTAGCGGTGAAAACATTACATATCCCTTTATGACAGACGAAACAGACATGAAGCCTTTAATTTTGATACATTCATCTACCTACCTCACCCAACCATGCATGATTGCGATTCTTTAAACGTCATCTTTACATATACATAGAAACGTCATGTGCATGTGTGAGGGGTGGTTGTAAGTGACAATATATGGGTGAGCGTCATCTTTAGATATTCATAGCAACGTCATGTGCATGTGGCAGGAGTTGTTGGGTGAAAATATTATTGTCCTTATGACCAACCAGCGACCATGCATGGATTTCGAGGTGTAGCAAATTTAAAAATGGAAAATAATTTACAACTTCGCAAGGTATCGAGTGTTTTGTTTTTTCTTAATTTTCATATTACACTATAATATTTCTCTATTATATTAGGTTGATCAAGGCTTTTGATAAGGCTATATAACCATTAAATGAAATGTATTAGAAATTGAGGTGGTTTAATAAGTTGTTTGGGAAGTAGGTCTTACACTTTCTCTACCTAGGTTTACATTCTTTAGGAGGAAATAAGAGCTTGTGGAAAGTTTACAAATTGTGATTTGGTTCTCCATGGATTGACATGATAATCCAATAGTTTCACTAACTTCTAGAAGTGTTTGTTGTTCCGATTGAGGTTTGTGTTTTGGATCTGCAATATCATGCTATTTATCAGAAATATTAGTCTAAAATCTTAATAAATCTATTTTAAAGAAGTCTATTTGAGATCTATAACCAAAAGTGGCAAAGAATGTGTAGGAGGATACTCTTGAAGTGAATGCAATAGAATTTCTTTAAACTTGACACTCCTCTATATCAATAAAGTATTTGTAGAATAATTTAACAACCTACATCCTTTTACTCCCTCTATATATCCAATAGATATACTCTCCCTATTACGAGGTTCCATAGCCTTCCTCCTATTAGAAGGGATGTGATCCCATACACAAGAATAAAAAATTCAGAAGTGTATGACATGTGCTTTCTTCCCTGTCTATGATTCATAAGGATTGATTCCCTTCAATGGTGTATGAGGAACTTTATTTTGAATATATCCTAATAACTGCTAGCCTCAACCCACAATCTTGGAGGAAGTCATCTAGCATGCAACATACTACTAGCTATCTCTTTTAGTATCATTTTCTTTCTCTCCACCACTGCATTATTTTGTGGAGTATATGGCACTATATATTGCATCTCTATATCTTCTTTTGAACATAGATTCTTAAAATATTTGTTAACATATTCTACTTTGTCATATGTATGAAATTTCTTGATATTTTTCCTTGCTTAGTTCTCTACGAGTTATTTGAAATCTTTATGGTGTTAAAACACTTTAGATTTAAACTTCAAAAAATACACCTATGTATACCTTGACCAATCATCAATAAATGTGAGTACATACCTTACTTTATTCATGGATGGGTGAGGGAAAAGGCTCATGACATCATTGTACACCAACTCTAGAAGTGAAGATGATTTCCATGCTTTACATGTATCAAAATTCTCCTAAAGATGCTTGCTAAGTATGCAGCATTGGAAAACTCCATCTTTATACTATATCTGTAGTAGGCCTTCAATCATTCTTTCTTTACTTAGTTTCTTAGAATACTATAATTTAAATGTCTAGACCTCTCATGCCACAACTTGCTATCCTCATTGGCATGGGTAAGAATAAAAATGTAATATGATTTTGGAATGAAATGAGAAAAGGAATACAACTTGAAATGGTGGCCCGCCTCAATAATTGCTACATTGGAACCATCTGACATTTCAGACACTGCTTTTGGAGTCACTCAGGTCACTTACATGTACCTGACTGCGTAATCAAGTAGATGGATAAAATATTTAATTAATGCACTACAAAAGTCATGAGGAATGTAAGGGTCTAACTCCATGAAAAGGGTGAATTTTGAAACAAAGAAGGGAAAGCTCCAAATTTCATGTTATCTTGTAAAAGAGAGCGTGAACACCAAAAAAAAATTGTAATATGAGGACTTGATGAAATGAGTGGTTTAATTTTTTACATTTTTATATTTTATGGGTGTATTTTTTTGGTCAAAGTTACTTAAAATCTAGTAGGAATTCCTTGAAATTGTAGGTTTTAATTATGTAGTTGTACAATCTAAGTGTTTCAAAAGAATTTTAGGGTGCTAAATCCATTTTTAATCAAGAATATGATTTAAGTAAGAAAAATTACAATCTCACCAAGAATTATAATGCCAAATTCCAATGTCAAAGACAAACAAAATGTAAAACAATTAAATTGTGTGCCCTTGATGAAGTACACAACCTCATTATATTCAAAATGGGAAATTGCAGAACAAACTCCACTTGTATGTAAACTCAACATACCTGTTAAGAAGCTTATTCTACTCTCTCTACCTTGAAATAAGGATGGGCACATAACATTCCTTGGTGTTGTATCTAGACATACCCTCATAGAGCAAAGGGAAAGTGATCTATGCAAAGCTTCATTTATAGTGAAGAAAAGTATTTGTATGCTTGTGACTCCATCTGAGGTGTGTGGGGTAGGATTGGAATAGACAAGGATCGAAATTAGAGCACTTTCTATTAACAACAGTTAGGCCCAAATTTACAATATAGGAAAGATATGGAGCAACAAATGAAGTAGAAATCGACAAGGACAACGATTCTAAAGGTGTTACCTGATGATAAGAGACAATGTGATTGTAGCATTGGGTCAAAATGTGGCATTGAACTGAATGGCTAGGTTCATATTAATGGTTTTCGAAATGATCAGTTGACTATGTGATATTTTGTAAGCGATGGGAGAAAATAATAAGCTATGTAAATAGATTTCCTCACAAACTAGTTATAGGGAAATCACTTTTTGAAACATGGAGTGACATGCAACTAGAAGTGACACATTTCCACATGTTCAAATATTGCGCATGGGTCCGCATTCCTATAAAAAAGAGGAAGGATTTGGAGCCTCTAACCAAAAATTCCATCTTTATTGGATATCTAGATGGTGTGAAGGGAGATAGACTGATATGTATTTCAACAAAAAAATCTCTTCCTTAATAGGAGTGTTTATTTTGAAAGAAGTCCCCTACATGCATATACAAAACAACATGCAGAAACTTATGTGTTTCCTCTTGTATGAAATCTAAGGGATGATGCATCCTATCATTCAGATTAGATTTTAGATATGAATTCCAAAGCTAATTCATAAGATCATGAGCATGCATGTGAAGATTTAGATACCCAAACACTTTTGGCTTAGAAGTGGATCACATGGGTGATCCTACAACAAGATCTTAATTTTAAGAAGCACCTTATGCGCTCACAACTATATACCTAATTATTCCCATACATTTCTACATGTTTCTAGCATTTGACCCTCAAACTTATGCCAAAGCTATAGGAAATCCTTTCTAGGAAGTAGTTATAGACGAGGAGTACAACTCTCTCATTAAGAACCAAACTTGGTACTTGGTTTCACCTCCTTTAGATCATAAACTTGTCAAATTCAAGTGGGTCTATAGGACAAAGAGAGTAGCAAATGAAATTGTGAACAGATACACAACATGATTAGTGGCCAAAAACTTTTAGTAGGTTCATTGCATTGATTACGATGAAACTTTTTCTCTAGTGACCAAAATGGATACTATTTGGTTAGCTCTTTGCATTATAACAACAAGAAGGTGGGAGGTTCACCACATGCATGTGAAGGATGCATTTACTCATGTTGATCTCAAAGAGGAAATTTACATGGTGCAGGCACAAGGGTATGTAAAGAATTCACCTTTAGTTTTCCGACTCAAGAACTCTCTCTATGGCCTCAAGCAAACACTCAGAGAATGATATGCTAAAATGGATTCCTATTCACTCTATCAACATTTGATTAAATGGAAATATGATCTAAATGTCTATATACTGAGAAAATCTAACTCTCTGTTGATCATAATGCTTTACATAGATGATTTACTAACAATACGTAGTTCTACCTCGATCATTGCTACAATAAAACCCACTTTGCATGAGAGGTTTTACATGCCAAATATGGGTCTATTACACTTCTTCCTTGGACTAGAAATCCACCAGAATGGTTCATGGATCAAAATTCCTCAATCCAAGTATGTGAAATATCTCTTGGTTCGCTTTCACATTATCAACTAGAAGCCAACAACTACACCTTTCACATTGGGGTTACAACTTGAGGATGACAAGAATACACCATTGGTCGATTGCAGAATGCACAAACAATTTGTGGGAAGTCTACTCTATCTCACTCATTCTTGTTTAGATCTCTCATATGCAGTAGATGTTTCCAGGTACATGCAGGAGTTGCATGATTTGCATTGGAAATTTGTCAAGCACGTACTTAGATATGTTCATGGAACCACTAACTATGAGATTCATTGTGCAACATGAAGTACTTTTGATCTCATTGACCACACTAATTCATATTAGGTTGGAAATAACATTGATTGCAAGTGCACTTCATGATATGTTCTTAGTTTGGGATCCAACCCCATTTGTTGAACCAACAAAAGCCAATCCACTATTGCTTTTTGATCAGTAGAGGTTGAATATAAAGTTGCCCTCAACATTCCCACTCTCGCCATTTGGTTACAAAACTTCCTCGCTAAGTTTAGTATGCTATTTCATCACCCGATTATTTTTTGGTGTGACAATCAAAACACACTAAAGTTTTGTAGAGAACTAGTGCAACAATAACGAACAAAACACATCAAGATCCACATGCACTATATTCGAGGATTTGATACATGATAGGGTCATTGAATTACAATGTCGTCCCACTTTTGAATAGATTGTTGACATATTCATGAAGACTTTGATTGAGTATAAGTTTTACTTTCTACAAGATTGCCTTGGGGTGAAGGACACAACTACTTAGTAGTTGTATTACTTTTTTGTCGTTGTATTTTAAGGGGGGTGGGGTGTGCTGTTCCCATATGGACTTCTGTCTTTCTTATTGTTTCGACTATTCTATGTTACTTAGATGCATTATAAAATGGTTACCTTAGATGACTTCTTATGAGGACCATTCATTTTTTTCTCTGTAGTAGTGCTTTAGGTGGGGCATTAGAGATATTAAATACATTTAGTTGTACTTCAATTCGGGTAGTGGAGTGGAGTCATGCATGGAAACCTCATTATTATTACCATGTCGTAACTCAACAAGTACATGGATGCCTTTTACTATTCTCCACTTACATGAGGGAATTAAACTATTCTCCACTTACATGAAGGAATTAAATAATGACTGCATGACCTATTAACTAGGACATGTACCAAGTAGTAACTCAACAAGTGCATGAATGTCTTTTACTATTCTCCACTTACATGAGGGAATTAAACTATTTTCCACTTACATGAGGGAATTATACTATTCTCCACTTACATGAGGGAATTAAATAATGACTGCATGACCTATTAACTATGACATGTACCAAGTGGTAACTTAGCAAGTACATGAATGCCTTTTACTACTCTCCACTTACATGAGGGAATTAAATAATCACTGCATGACCTATTAACTAGGACATGTACCAAGTGGTAACTCAACAAGTACATGAATGCCTTTTACTATTCTCCACTTACATGAGGGAATTAAATAATGATTGCATGACCTACTAACTAGGACATGTACCAAGTGGTAACTCAACAAGTACATGAATGCCTTTTACTATTCTCCACTTACATGAGGGAATTAAATAATGACTGCATGACCTATTAACTAGGACATGTGGACCTTTTTCTAGATTCACTACTATATTAGTTAGCCATGTAACTTATGTAATTGTATTCTCTTATTTATTTTAGCTGTGAAAAGAATATATTAATTTTTTTTTAGTACTTATACATTTTGTTCATTATTTTCTAACTAAATTCTTTCTATACCATTTTATATAAAATTTAACCATAAAAGAAAATTAAAAATGAATTCCTCATTGTATTGACATAAAGCTTTTAATCAATAATTATATAATTTAAAATGCGTAAAACTACAAATAGCTTTTAATCAATAATTGTATATAAAACTACAAATCTGAGGCATTGATATAAGTAAACATTGATGACAATAAAGTTCCTCAAACATTTGATCTTTCATAGGACAGTAAAAGCTAGGCTCAAGGCTCATTAATTTGGTTAGGCTGCATCACAATGATCACAACCTTAAGTAAAATATACAAAGTTTCCCTTACATTTTTTTCCAATTTGCAACCTTTCATATGACAGCAAAAGCTAGGCTCAAGGCTCATTAATTTGGCTAGACTGCAACACGCTAGACTGCAACACACTGATTAAATCCAAAGGGAAAATATACAAAGTTGCCATTACATTTTATTCAATCCGCATTTTTCATCTTGCTGTAAACAGTCTGCAAACACAACATCCCGAAACGCAAAGTTACACTACCTATTATCGTTTATTAGAGCTTTTGACAGTACCCACAAGCTACCATGGCCACATTCCAAGTTTTTGAAGAACAAACCTTACAATATTCGGGAAATTATTAATAAGCGCAATTCTGCATTTGATGATGCAACACTTAGTGGTAAGCACATGGTCCAGTGCTTGTTTCAGATCCTCGGGAGGCTCGAGGTGACCAGCGGAGAATGGCTTATGCATGCTATGCCAGATCTTGGCTAACGCGTCGTTAGATAACGCACTTCCCACACGAATGACATGAGACCTCTTCAGAATGCGTACGTCGCGGGAAGTGTCGATGAGCGCGTCCATCAACTGAATGAAATGCCTCACCTCGTTGCTCCGGGCGGCATCATTGAACTCCAGGGCAAGAAGGTTCTTGAAGAACACTTCAGTCTGCGTAGGGGATGTTACAGTCATCCGTGGAAGATACAGTATCTGCGAGTATTTGTCAAACCAGATGTAGTCGGAGCGCTTGGAGAATGATTTGAACTTAATCCCCGCCTTTGCCAGCTCCTCGGCGGTGTATCCTTTGATGGGAAAATCCCCCGGTTTGTAACTCGAGAAAAACAACATCCTGCACATCTTCTCAACAACGCGTACTTGGAGAAAGTTGGAGATTTTTTTACGTAGAGACAGCTTTCTGTCGTCCTGCGCAGGTTGGATTGGCAGGAATCCTGAAACAATTGCATGAATGCAACCTAGCAAATGAGGCTCCTCCCTTTGTACTATATCGTCAATTTGTTTATCATCTGGTGTTATGTTGTACGGAGACAACTCCTTGTACGCCGTCTGCACGAGCAGCCCCTTTATTGTGCCTGCATCTTGAGAACACATATGGGTATAGAGATGAGGGTGAAGTAGAGCTTCCTTCACCTTGTCAAAAACTAGTGTGAGCACAGCCAGCGGGATCTGATTATCCAGCTTCAGAATATCGCATTTTATTTGGATGCCGTGGGCACGCCCGTCATGGCCGAACAAGAACTGTAGAATAAAGATGGAATCCACTGCCATCATGAGACCAAGGTCATGACGGTAGTCGTTGTGGGTGTTAGACCAGTCATAGAAGCTCTCCAACTGTGGCCGCATAAATTCAATATCTTTAACCATATCGTCCAATATCACTTCCTTATCTTTCGCCGGATCCTCCAGGGTCAAGCTGTTCTTCTTAGTGAGTCTCTGCCAAATTGTAGCCACAGACTTGACTTTATAGTCTTCGTTGTTCAGGTCATCATACTGATATTCTGCTTCAGGTTTACGAAAATGGTGTGGACCAAGAGACACAAAGCGGGGAATGTAAGCATCTTCGCTCACTTTGCGCAGAGACGCAGGCACGCGAAATATTTTGGGCGTCTTGGTTGTGACCTTGAATGTTTGTTTCAGAAGCATTTGTCTAACGACTTCACCCCAGCGAACCATGACTGTAGCTTCGAACCTAATCCCTAGATTCAACTCTTTCATGTATCAGATGTGAGTGTCCTAAGCTCCATAATATTCAGTGCAGTAGTTAGTATTTTGTGTTTTTCTAACCCATATAATTAGCCACGTGATGTTTACTATTTAGGTAGAACCGAATTGTAGTAGAAGTCTGTAGCTCTCAACGACATAATTTTGGAGTCGTGTAACGAGGCGGAGGAAGCCACTTGATGTTTACTATTTAGGAAGAACCGAATGGTAATGGTAGTAGAAGTCTGTAGCTCTCAATCACATAATTTTGGAGTCGTTTAAAGAGGTGGAGGAATTTAGGGGATTGTTAAAAGTGGCTGGAATCTGGGTAAAAAAATTTCAAAAAATCTTGTAGAGGTAGTGTTTAAATCGTGTTTTTTATGGTGGAAATAGATTTAGCACCATAAAAACTTTTATAACACCTAAAATTTTGTAGTTTAACAACTATAACTTAAATTTGCAAAAATCCTTGCCGAAATTTCTCTAAATATAACTGAAATTTTCATAACTTTCCAAGCAACTACTCTGCTTTCCGAGCAACTCCTTCGCCTCATTAGACTACGTTATTTTCGACATAAATTGTTGAAACTATAATGCTTGAATGTGAAACCGGAAATTATCACAGCTTTTGTGCTA
>APFE031721791.1:25805-40545 GCA_000404065.3 Pinus taeda
ATAATGAAAACTAATTAGACTACGTTATTTTAAATGGAGCAGTTGGATGTACTTCACATTGTGGGCAGGCAAGGTCATGTTTGAATATTGTTTATTTCGGGAAAAAAAATTCAATGGGAGTGGAGTGGAGTGGATGTTTGGACCATTCTCGATGTGTTTACCAACATGTTTGAATAATGTCTGTAGCTCCCAATGACATAATTTTAAATGGAGCAGTTGGACGTACTTCACATTGCGGGCAAGGTCATGTTTGAATAATATTTATTTGGGGAAAAAAATCAATTGGAGTACATGTGAATATCGCAGGAACATAATATTAATTGTAGTTGGCCTCGTGGAACATAACGTTAATTGTAGTTCGCCACGTGATGTTTGGACGTACTTGACATTCTCGATGTGATTACCAACATGTTTGAATAGGGAGTTGTTTATAATGCGATTTTTTGGAGATTCAAGTGACAGAATCCGGCGGAAGAAATTGAGGTTAAATCTTGATTTGTTACAGTTAAAATGGTTTTTTAACTGTATATTTGGATTCAACATTCTGAAAAACCCTGGGAGGCTTTGATTGTGCAGAAACTAGCTATCAAACTTGTGATTCCAATAAATTGCTGCCGGATTTTGACCGAAAAACCCACCGGAAAAGCTTCCAAAAAATAGCATTATAGACAACTGCTTTGAATAGTAGTCATTGGAACAAGTTAATGTAAGGAAAGAACGGAGTTGAGGCGGCAGCTCTTCTGGCGCCGACAACCTGATCCTGGCGACCCCTCCTCTTCCATGTTTGAATAGTAGTCGTTAGCACAAGCTAATGTAGGGAAAGAACAGAGTTGAGGTGACAGCTCTTTTGGCGCCGACAACCTGATCCTGGCGACCCCTCCTCCTCCACTGATGAGCCTCATCGAATTCCGCTTCTCTCCCTTGAGCCCCCTGCCCACACCCTGCGCCACCCTCCCTTGCCCCGATGTCCTATTCCGCATTAAATGTGGCATTCTGCATTAAACCGACGATTTTGAACTCTTTTCCCGCAATTTGCGCGCTCAAGGACCATTATCTACCTCCGGCGCAATAGGGCACCATTCCATATTTGTCTGAATTGGCTCGCGAACGGAAATTGTGAATACTGACAGCTCCCCTCCTCTCCAGGGACCATTATCTACCTCTGGCGCAACAGGGCACCATTCCATATTGTCTGAATTGGCTCTCGAACCGAAATCGTGAACACCGATAACTCCCCTGCTCTCCGACAACTTCCCTGCGAAATTGGTATGCATCCTGCTCCCCTTCGTCTAAGCACTGACTTGTATTTTAAACTGCTGCGGGAAAATAGTATTTAAATGCCGCGTCTAAGAAGAAGGATTCATTATTTTTGAATGACTAGAGACCAATATTGTGTCATATTGTCATTTGCAAGCTTGTATCAAAGATTATTGCATTGAGGCTCAAACCAAATTTAAGTTATATACTTTTTTAAGAACAATTTGGGTTCTTGCAATATCGTCAAATTCACGATGCAGTGGTCTTGGCCTAGGAGGTGATTCACTCAATTAAACTCTCTGGTCACAATTCTAATAAATTCACAATTCTAAAAATAAATTTATTAGAAGCTTATGATTAGATCAGTTGATCTTTCTTATGTTTGCTTCTCCAAGGAATAGCATGAATCTTAATTTAGTTGATTAGATAATGGTTTCATCCTTTATTGATATAGTCTCTGAGGGATTGCTTCTATAAGGAATCCTTGTAACACTGAAGTGACTTGTATCTTAATTTTTGTTCCCCAACTAGGTTCCTTGGCTTGGTAGTGGCCATGCAGTGTGACCATGTTTGAATTTTTTGTGAATTAAGAGAAAACGTATCTTCATATCTGGATAAGTTTATGAAGGTCTCCTTGACTGAGTGGAAGATCCTTGATCATACTCGTTATTGGGAATTTCATTTTAATTCAAAAAGTTCTTGGTGAGGTTGAATCCAAGTCCATCATTACACTATAAGCATTTTTCATTTCCACTGGACTATTTTCCAATTCTTCGGGGTCACTGCTACTAAAGGGCCATGTCCGCCCAGCTTGACCAGACTGATTTAAATTAAGGGGTAGTTTAAGAAGGTATGAGAACTATCCTCCTTTTCCTCTAAGATTCTAAGTTTGTAAACATTTAGAACATTTGGATAGACCCTCGAAATCCCTCCTTTTTAGTTTCATTTGGGCTAAAATTTTGTCCCTTCTCTAGGGTGGTTTGCCTAGTTGGGAAAAGGGTGTAGCTAATATAGCCCAATCAGGGTTGAAGTCTCGTCAGATGGTATTTTTAGGAATCATCTAATGAGGAATTTTTATGTTGCTAGAGAGAAATGCAATTCATCCAATGAAGAATTAACAATTGAAAATTTTAATATTTTGATTGAACATAAGAATGATATTATTAAATCTTTGATTTCAAAATTGGATGATTGGCAGGAAGAGCAGAAAAAGGATGACAAACCATTGCTTATCTTTTGCGCCGACTGCAGAAAGAGACACTTCCTTGGAAAGTGTCCACTCAGTAGCTTGAAAGTTTGTAAAATTTGTGAAGAGGATCATCTAACAGAACATTGCCCAGCACTACCACGATTACTAAAGGCACTCACGAAATCAAGTAAGAAATCAAATCGACTACCAGGTATAACTCAAAACCCATCACCATTTGATACTTGGAATAATGTTTATCATCCTGAGAAGGTTCCTCAACATGTTTATAATCCTGCAGTTTCATGGCAAACTTTTAATCCTCCTCCAATTGAACACCTTGCTTCATGGCCGCATTGGACCTCTCCTTGGCCCTCATCCTCGAGCCAGATATCTCCATGGCCTCAAGAATCGTTTGGATCCTTCTCTCTAGGGCAATCTCCCATGCAAATTCAATCACTTGAGCATCAACAACAACCACAATTTCTTTCCAATGCACCATTAAGTTATCCTCCTCCATGGTCCTAGCTGCATGTGCAACCTTACCTTTATCCATACCCTAACCCTAGTCCATACCCTTATCCTAGCCTTGATCCATACCCTAGCCCTAATCCATACCCTAGTCCTAACCCAAACCCTAATCCATACCCTAACCCTAGTCCATACCCTCATGCATACCCTAACCCTAGTCGATACCTTATACCTAACCCTAATTTATACCATAACCCTAGTCCTAACCCAAACCCTAATCCATACCTTAGTCCATACCCTAGACCTAACCCTAGTCCTCATCCAAAAACTAGATCTAACCTTAGTTCAAAGCTTAACCCCAATTCAAATCCAAAGCTTAGTCCAAGCCTTAACCAAAACCCTAGCCCAAACCACACCTTAAACCCTAATCTAAACCATAAGGTTGCACAACATTTTGAAACACCTATTCTTCCTGCTATCGAACAAAATGTCACATCTTCCATGTTGGGAAAGGGAGTGAATTTGGAAACCTCCCCCATTACTGCAGAACATTTACCCAAGGAAGATATAATTCAAAGACCAGTAGAGGAGAAATCTTCATTGGAATTTGTTTTCAAAATGTTGTTGAAGCTCAAAACCCTAGAATCTCTCTCAACGATTTTTGTCAATTTGAAAATCAAATATTTGAGCCTAAACTTAAGGGATTTGTCTTTTGTCTTTCACCAGATTCTTTGTGCCTCCAGGAGAGCGACTATCAAATTGTGGAAGACTTGCATCAGTTGGAGAATCATACATATGTGGATTCCATTGAATCCCGGTTTCGAGTAGTCATCAAGCCACCTTTGTTCCTCATCATTCAGAAACTCTTGGTACCATGTCAATTGAAGCAATTGGTTTCTCACACTTTGGTATGTCTTGAAGTCTATTATTTAAAACTAAGCGTGAGTATAATCAACGTTTTGTTATGCACATGGCTTCATTGGAAGTACGCCTACACTTAAAGGTGATATTTCCTTCTTTAAAAATAGGGTAGGGTAATATGAGAATAATGAATAAAGATATATAACAACACTCTTGAACTTGTGATTCCCTAAAAGCACAACTTTTGAAATTTTTATTATGCACTCTCATGGTAAGACTTGTCAGAAGAACTTCACACTTAATGCCTCATATTTTAAAGTGACTTTGATTGTTGATCAATATGGCGATGAAAGATATTGTTATAATTTACATATAATACTTCTCTCCTATTCATACAAACTATCATCTAGAAAACTTTTTCAAGTCCCTCTTTGAAGGGATCGGTGAAAAAAACCTCCTATGGTGGACCACGCCTACAAAACTCTAATAAGTTTTCATAAAGAACCCTGACATGACCAACTCAAGGAATCTTTTTAGTCATTATCTCATATGCTTTTTAAATAAGTCTTTAGGGTAGCACGACCAACTAGTAAAGAATAGTAATTAAAAACTTTTCACTCCATCCTGCACTCTTAACGAGTAGATTTGCTTCCCCACCAATTAAGTAACCTATCTGAGGTTAATCATAATAAGATTTGTTTTAAACACAAACGAATTAATTGAGGGATAGGAGGTCTCATTATGAGCCGACCTACTATGATCATGGGTCCTAAGGGGAATGACATTACCACACTGGTCACCAAGCCAGGTTAATGGCTTTTAGCTGAAGAAGTTGGAAGACAAGAGGTCTCATCGCGAGCCCGCTTGTTCATTCTTGTTAGTTCCTATGAATGGCATTGTCGTTTGCTGGTTACCAAGCTAGGACAGTGGCCTTCAATTAACTTCTTAAAAGAAAAAAGTAAATTCTCTTAAATAACTCTGAGTCTATATCTAATAGGTGGGACACAAGCATTTCATGAGGTTAAAAGGTATCCCTATCAAGGCTATAGACACATGTTGGCAGCAGGGCCATGCCTATGGTATTAAAGTTAACTCTACACTATAATTTACTTGGTTGTTTTTTCTTTCCCTAAAATCATTATCAATCTCTTTGAGAATGGATTTAAAATCCTTCTGTTGTTATACCTTGGATTTCTATATTTTTGGAATGGTTTTTATGGACGTGGGACCCTTAGTGCAGGTAATTCACTATGCCCAGACAAGAGGAGCTTCAACTATACATGGATAATGGTAAAATGGTCACTGTGGGAGGTATTACTATGTTTACTTTTAACACCATGGCTTTTAAATCATGTCACTCATACTTACAATGAGGATTTTAAAGTGTAACTTCTGATTAGGGATGCCTCCGAGATATTTTTTTGCAAATTTTAAACGCTGGCTTTATTCAAGTAATGACACCATCCTTGCAATTTAGTTTTTCCATGGCAGCCTTTGTTTTAGATTCTCTTGAAATCATTCTAAGCAAATAAAGAATCCAACAAACTCTCTGTTTTTAGAGCAAGCTTTATCTAGTGCCAAAAATTTATTGCAGGAACATCATTTTGAATGCCTACAAATGTTTCTAATTTTGTTTTTGGAAGGGAGTGGTGGTACCATATTTCCTTGCATGAGGACATGCAAGATGGTCAGCATGGGGGGATGTTGGGCCTCTGTTTTGTCTTATTTTTACTCGAAATCTCTCATGTTGTTGTTGGTTAAATGATTATTGTTTAAAGTATTTGTTGCTTCAGTTGTTTTAACATGATTAAAACATTATTAACAAAGGTTTGTTTGTTGCAAGTTTAAAATTGACTTGATCATGCCTTTTCACATGTTATGGAACTGTATTTACCTGTCTGTACTGTGCAATGGATTCCTTCACTAGAGCAGGCATGTTCGAGTGTAGGAATGTTTAATCCAGGCATGTTTTTATGGCTTCTTGCACTCTAAAGGATTCTGGACTACACTCATGTTCCTGCATTGAAGTCAAGGAATGCGTAGGATGATCTTCTCAAAGTTTACTATTCTTCTCATTCTCCTGAGATTGTGAAGAAGGCAAAAAGCTACATTGGGCTTGATAGCGTTAGAGGCCTTTTTCAAGTTGATGGTATTGCACAATTCACTGCTATAAAGCGTATGGAAAATGTATTGGCAAATTAAGAACCTGGAAAGAGAGTCCTCCGAGAAGTTTGTATTCTGCATCAATTAAATCATCCCAATGTACTCGCTTTGATTGACACTTTTATAGCACCATCTGAGACACCATCTGGAACATATGTTTATATTTTCACGGAATATGCTGACAAAGGCTCCTTGTATAATTATATGGATGTCCACATCTTCCTTGGTGAGAAGGTGTGGAGAGATAGGAGTGGCCATGAATCCGTCTCCTTTCATTTTGGATTATAAGCCCATGTCCTAGTTCAATGATATGAAGGAGAAACATCCAGGGTATAATACTCTGAAGCTTGTTGCCGAAACAGATGTCGGATTGATGACGCAACGTTGTTTGTTTGAGCATGTCAAAAAATGCTCAGATCGGGAAACACAATCACAGGCATCTCAGTATTTGGCTAGTTTGGCATTGAAGATGAATGCCAAAGTGGGGGGAAGTAACAAGACCCTTCTTCATAACTTGTCTCGCCAGTTACCGAGATTTGGAAACAACCATGTCATGTACATTGGCGCAGATGTCAATCATCGGATCGGGGCATAGTACGAGTCCTTCCATTGCTGCAGTGATTGGAAGCATCAACTGGCCTTGGTGCAATCGCTATAATGCGAGAGTCAGCTAGCAGACTCACAGGGTGAAACACATCCAACAACTCGAGGAGATGTCTAAGGAATTATTGGACGATTATTTCAAAGCAAACAAGAAGCTACTTGATAGGATACTCTTCTTCAAAGATGGACAATTTGACTCATAGTGATGTTAAAATTCTTATGCAACAGATCCTTGAAGGTGGTTACACGTAATTATCATGCTCCAAAGGAGTTGTTTCATGAATAATAAACCAAAAAACGACTTTCAGATCTTAAGCTATTGCACTATGACAATGCTTATGGAAATTTGAGGAAGAAGTTGGTACACCCACATCATCATTCCAAGAAAAGAGGAATGATATACCATAATCAATTCCTATTTAGACATTTAGTTACAAACATAATTTTATTCCTGGAAAATTATTGAGATTGATGATCTACCTCTCCTTTATTTCAATTGGCTGATGTAAAAACCCAAATTGTAATTAGATGCCTATATATAAGCTTAGAATTGGCTGGAGTAAGGGAGGTTAGTCAGTGAATCAATTTGTCGATAGCATAAGCATGCATAGACACAGGAGGAACACGTAGGAGGAGAAGTTGGTCCCAATGTAGCATCACACAGATCATAGGTTATGGATCGCTTCTCCTGCTTGCTGGAGTTAAGTGTTTGTATGTATAATGTAAAAGACTGGTTTTACATATTAATTGAAGCATTTCTTGCCATGTTCTATTTAATTATTTATTGCATCTCATGATTTTAAATTTTGTGTGAACCAGGTCACTAATAAAGGGCATGAGCTGGCTGGGTTGTTCGCCAGACCAGCTTGACATTGCTCTACATCTTTTAGATTAAATAACATTTAAATTATTATTTGTTGTGTGAAAGATTTAACTGTTTCCAATATCTTTCCTTCTTCAATTTGGCGTTATTAAATATGCTGAAATGTTTTCCTTTCAACTACAAGATTGATTTGGCTTTCTGCATTATAAATTGTTCTTGTACTCGAAACCTTTCTTTATATCGAATAAGGATTGTGTCCCTTCAGAACATCTGAATTTACAAGATTGACTTATCTTGTAACACTCTGCCTCTACAAGTTTTAATATGCAATTATAATCCTTTGCTTTGGTCTAAGATCTAATAGATTTTGTGCTCTGGAATGTAATTGGTTTCACCTTATGGATTTGAATGATCTAGGTGGATCTTTAGACACCAGTGACATGGAAAAAGCTCAAAATTAAAAGTGGTGGAAAGATTATGAACTTGACATCAAATCGAAGTGCTCTTCGCCTTGATTCCAATAGTGTGAATGACACTCCAATCCGAGTCCGGATGAAGGAGATAGAAGCAGTCAAAGTTGGGTTGACTTTTTGTTGACTAGGCAGGATTAACAAGGACACAATTTGAAATTTTCCGGCGGATGGAATCTGGCCAACTCCTGCCAGATTATAGGAAAAATTGTTGCCTTGTTAAAATGATTCCTTCGGTCAAAAAACCAAATTTTCAAAAAGGCCCAGTTCCATTTATATAACAAAAAAAATATAAAAAAGGGGGGGTGGCGGGCCACCAACCCCGCCACCCAACCCGTAATTGTAACAACAATATTAATGATGGAGGGGCGGGCCATGACCCCTGACCCCTTCCCCCATCCCACGGAACAAACGAACAACAATGGGGTGGGCGGCCATGACCCTGCCACCCCACAACCCTCATAACCATCCCATAGAACCACAATGAAACTGCGGGGCACATAAAGCAAATGATGTAGAGTTGGGTAGGGCCAACTGCCCATTAAAAAATTATGGAGATGGAGGTGGGTATGGTGGGTGGGCCACCCAAGGTGGGGTCAACCCAACCAAACTTTAAATTAAAAAAAAAAAAGATTTGCTGGTAATGTATAAAAAAGGAGGAGGCGGGGTTTGACCGCCCGACCTCCTCCATACTAACCAGAGCCTTAACCAACTCAACCAAACGTTCACTTGGGAAAATCTGCCAGTGAATTTTTATTTAAACACATTTTATCAGTGCGCCCAAGGAGAGGAGGCAATGCACGCAGTTCAAGGCAGAATTTTGCAGGAGGACCGAATTTTCACTTTGTCAGAATTTAACAATTTTTATATGGTTTCAGCACTTCTCGACGCCACGAATGCAATGGCGTTGTTCATTTCTCCATCAGAGTTTTGCATTTTTCAGCCATTTTTCAGTATGGAGGTATAAAACTCCTTTTTTGTAACGGATGCTTGTACTCTTCCTTCTCATGCCACTTAATGAATGAAGGCCTCCCCATTGATCGAGCAGGGCCCAGAGAGGTAGTCCAAGTCAGATGAACTCCGTTATCAAGTCTTGTTGTCTTCTTTCATGCTTTATGTGTTTCTCCTTTTCTCTCATGTGCACATTAAGTTTTCTATGTTAAGCTACAATTTATGCATGTAATTCTTTAACACATCTATAAGCAAAAGATTTTGGATCATTGAATGATTATGGAATGGTGAGATCGTAGCCATCGAATATATTTAAATTCTAATCAACTATTGTGCAGAACCTGAGTATCATTCAGGAAGCAGCAATCACATATAATTAATGTTATCTAAAGTTGTGATTCTTGTATACCGCAGAGCCAACATTCATGAAAAGGAAGTTGCATTATGTTTGCAAACAATCATGTTTATTTCCTTTAAACTTCTAGACAATTTTACAAGATTTATTCTTTAGGGACAAGGAAGGCGAGAGAGTCTATTATTTATTTGTTATGCTTGCTGATGCTTTTAGGTTAATTTTACATAGATGTAGATGCAGTAGAATTAGTGCAGGCATAATGGTTTTGAATTGCTCTTGAATTTATTCCAGCAATTACAGTCTTTTTGATATTGTGTCGGCATGCTTGATTTCTAGTTCTGATTTCCCTTATGTTTGCTCGTACTTAGAATTTCCTTTCACATTGTTAAATAGTATAAGATTTCCTTTTATTTCCTGCATGATTTTAATTGTTTGGATTGGTGTTTCTTGAATTCTCTTTTAGTGTAGGATTTCATTTATTGTTGAGATTAATGCGTAAGATATACTAGAATTTCTTTTGCAGGTTGCTAGGGGCTCTCTCTGCCATTTCCAGTGCTGCGCCTCGAAATTCACGAACTTTCCGGATTGACAAATTAAATGTTGGTACATTTATAAGCCCTATACTGCAACCAACACTCGTGGATGCTTTGCAGTAAAACACAACAATGGTTGGGTACTTCTGCAAGTATAGGGAAACTCTAGCAGATTAGTTACCCTCCACTTATGTTTTTCTTACTTGAAGTGTGACTAACTTTAACTGTGCTAATGTATCCCCCATTAACGTGAAACTTGAGCATCTTAGCCTTGACCCTCACTCACGATAATAGAAATTTTTTCCAAAAACAATGTCGCTAATTGCTAGCCAAGAGAAAACAACATTCCTTAGCCATTTTTAGGGCTCCATATTGATATTCCAAAAGGATCTTTAGCAGGCTGGAATTCTTTCACATGGTAGATTTTTTGATTTCTGAAATTCCAGGAGTCTAATCAACAAGTATGTTTTTTGGGACAAGTCTTCAACCTCTTATTAGCTTTACAAGTTACATAATTCTTTTTTTATCACTCGCATTGCTTTGATTACAGGTTGCTCACCAGATCCCGACACTGCCAATTGCCAGCGACATTACTTGCATGATCATTGTCAAATTATTCCTTTTGTTCCTAGCCCCAAAACTTTATGTCTGTCCATGAATTGTCTCCTTTCCCAATCGATTTTTTGTTATCAGCGTTAGCCATCATGCCTCCCAAGGTCAAAGGACCAGAGGAAATTGTTAATCCTCTGATCTATCCTCCTGTAGATATTCATCATATCCCTATGGTTGATAGAGACTATAAGATTCACAAAACACTCTGTGAGCTCAACCTCTTAGAGATGTACTACTGGCTCGAAGATAAATACATTGATAAATCAGATGGTATCCAGTCGTGGGAGTCAAACCTACCTCATTACATCTTTCCTCATACCCACAACACTCTTGATTTCATTAGAAAATTCCATGCCTCATATCTGCCAAGCCAAAGGGCCATAGTCAATCCCAATCGACAAATTCTATTCACCATAACCCCTCAGGCTATTGATCAAATGATGCAAGCCCCCACAATCAACAATGCTATCCCATTTTCCTATGAAGCTCTAGTTGAAAAATACCAGAAATTAGACTTTGCTAAGAGAGCCCAAACTCTTGAATTATTCTTAACACAAGATGCTACATTACCAAAGAAAAATCCTCCTTATCCCTCATCCATATTCCCTGAGAGATCCAAAAAGATAATCACTGTCATTTCCTACCTCCTTGGCTACTCTTCTAACCAAATGGTAGATGAGTCTATTATAGGATTTTTATCCATCTTTTCTAATGATGCTAAGCCCTCAAATGTGTTCAATTTTAGCCATTTCCTTGCAGAGTCTATCCATCTGCAGCTGATCAAGTTTCCTACAAAGGAGGTATTTAAATATGCCTTTGTCTTAGTCTACATGTTCCTATACTTTCAAGGGAAGAACATGAACTTGTCATTGCAAAAGGTGGATGAGAAAGGAAACCAACAGTCGGTCATTTTCTATACCACTCTGGCTATGAAAGAGCAGAAAGAATATACTTACGAACAGTTTACTGAAATGTTTGTCCAACCATCCATAAGCCTCCTAAGCAACAGAACTGAACCAAGGATTAGTGAAGAAATAAAAAAGATCTTGCAGCTCTCAGAAAAGGTGCAAACATGAGATTGGTACTTATATGAGAATTACACAGAGATAAGAATTTTTGGATGTGATTTGCCACCATATATGCTGCCAAAATTCCTCCCAATGAGTATTTTTGCCTTAGAATATATTAGGCAGATGATCAACATGGATGAAGTCCATTTTGTGGCTGCCAAGAAAAATTCTCAGTTTAAGATAAAAACACAAGTTGGTTCATTCATTTGCAACAGCAGGGCAGCAGGTCAAGAGGATGACAAACTACTCGGAAAATTCATTTTAATCTTAGTTTTACCTAGTCTTATGATCCATTAGGGATAGTTTCCAGATTAAGGGTAGAAACCAAGTCTACTCCTTATTTTCATACACCTAGGCCAGAGATACAAAAATATAAGAATTGACCAGAGTGGGTTGAAAACACATTACAGGAGGTAGAAGAACAACAGGTCTCCTCATCAACAATGCAGACTCCTACAATGCAAGAAAAGACAACCAAGAGGAGTAGAGAGGAAGAGTCTCCTTTAGGGATTGATATCTTAGTGAAGGATTTAAAATCATGTAAAGAAAGAAGGCTAAGCTTAGCTCTAGACTAAGTCTTAGCAAAGATTCAGAGCAGAAAAATCTCATCACCACTGATGAGCCTCTTGTATGTTCATTAGTGGGTGATCAGTATACACAGTCTCCTACCACTTCCATGACCTCACAAGAGAAACATCGGATTATGCACACACGTACATCTACTTCAAGCAATCCAAAAAAGAGCATCATGGATATATTCAAGGAAATAAGGGTCAGAAACGAAGCCTTGAAGATAAACACATACAACTAATTTTGGAAACAAACCTCTGGTGCCAAAAGTAGACTACTCTCAGACTTTGACTCAGAGAAAGGGAAAATGCAGATGGCATTCCTTCAGGCACAAGTTCCTCAGCCCAAAGGAGCCTTAGATTATAAGAAAACATCTTTTGAGTTTGATGTCAAGGACATACATCCCATTGACCAAATGAAGATGCATAAATAGACTGGAGAAATGATCTTCTCTATTATAACTAGCACAACTATGACCTTGTCCAAGCTATAGGTCACACTAGCAAATGTCTAGTCACAACTAAAGATGGAGGTTTCAACTCTTGCCAAAGATACCAAGATTAAAACCTTGGAAGATTTGGTAATTAAACTTGGTTATGATCCTGCAAACATTAATTCTTCAGAGGAGCTGATCAAAAAGAAGAATTTGGATATAATAGCACTAAGGAAACAGTTGAAACTCCCAGCTACTAAAGATCCTTTATCCAAGGAAATTGTAGAAACAAAGACTAAAAAGGCAGACATGATGAAACTCATCATAGAACAGACTGCTCAACTGAAATAGATGGAGGCAGAGATGGAGAAATTAATCAAGGAAAAGGAGAAGGCTGCTAAACAGATTGCTCCTTTAGAAGCATTTCCTATCACAGTCATTCCAATTGCCATATCAGCTACCACCAGTATAGGAGAGGCTATAGACCAGTTGGCTAGTGCAGTTCAAAATATGTCCTTGCAGACTGAAGAGATTAAGAACTGCAATATCAAGTAAAACTACTAGAGGATCATCAAAAGAAGTGTGACATTTTTCATGCAACAGAGCTTCAAAGAGCTTAGAATCAAGTTGAGGCATGGAAGAAGTCAACCACTGAGTCTTCCATTAGCTACACACTTGGTAGTGTCAAAGAAATTATCTGGAACAACATCATAGAGGAGATTGATGAAATCTGGCCGTGTATCCAGATCATTTTTGAGCAAAAGGAGTTAATGGAAAAGGCAAACCAAACAATTGCCAATATACATTCTCAACTGGGAGAGATGCCTTTTACATCCAACAACATAATAAGGTTTCTGAATTCTAAGAACATGTATGAATTAGATGATCTAGGAGTGGATGATAGGACTGAAACCATTTTGGAGGTAAAGAAAGTCTTGACTAAAAAGAATTTGGTAGTATAATTAACTGAGAAGTGTCACACTCTGGAAATTGCAGTCAATAGATTTTTCACAAGAATTGATGCCTTAAACAAGAGGGGTTTTCCTTCACTGTTTGTCATCAATGATAAGCTAATGACCAGGTAGGATTACTTAAAGAAGCTACAGGACATTTCCAAGGACACAGCTAAGTCCTCCAACATCAAAGGTTCCACGATAGGAAGGGCATTCTATGAGGCCATCAGTAACATATGTTTTATTCAGAATGAGATAAAACATATTTTTACTGTAAAACCAACTTTTTCCAAGTATACTGAGGTAGATGAGATCTATCGTAGAGTAACTAAAATATCAATTCCAAATGAAGAATGGTGAGAAAAGCTATGTGAATATCAGGATTAGAGGACAGATCAGCTTGGCCAGCGCAACACCAGAATAGTGACCACTCAGCAACAGTTTTCCATCAAAATAGGGCCAGGTGTTCAGATTCATTCTTTTGGACCGAATTGCTTCTCTTTCTGTTAAATTTTAAGTAATAATATCATGCCTCATCACTAAAGCATTGATTGTAATATTTTGTATTTTTGTTTAAATACTTCATTCTGTCAAAGTATTCAGGGTTGCATGCTTGAGCTAGTTACCAGACAGATTTGTGCTAAGCTGGAGCATTTTGATTGAATAAAAGGTTCTGGATTTACATCATATGGCTTGTCTCTCTGTGAGTTATTTTCTTATGTTTTTCATTATGTATTCCTCATATAATTTATTTCATTTACAGTCATCTAATTGAAAATTTAACTGAATTTCAATTTCATTTTGAATCCACTGTGAAGTTGTAGTTTAATTAAGAGATTAATTTACAGGAGTGTCTGTTCTTGTAAATTCCTCTTTGAATTTAAATTACACAAGATTTCTGAAATGGCTTGATTATATTATGTTAATTAAGAAAACTCAGTTTTCTTAATTTCTGGTTATGAATGGTGAAATACTCTATATGAATATTAAATCATTTAAATTTCTCTATATTATTCTTATCCATCACACTTAAAATCAAAATAACCATATTTATTTAAGGAACAACCTTTTGTTTTATTAAAGATCTTTCTAAGTTTAAAGCACCTATTAAAAAGCAGTTTACTAGTCATCCAACCCTTAAAATCAAACAAAATATTTAAGTATGGGGGTTTACGCAGTGCATTATATTAGATATCATTTTGGGATTCAACTGCGTTAAGTAAGTCATTCACGTATGACCATTTCCATGAGAGAGAGGTAGTCGTAAATGACTAATTTCTCATGATTTTTGAATAGTTCACTTAGCACTCATTGCATCGGGTGATGCTCACAGGGGTGAAGAAGTGGGATTGAAACTAGTGAAATGTGGAGAACGAATCACATAGCATCAATCATCACTTCCGGTGCTTGCACCCGGTAACCAGGACTT
>APFE031721791.1:51181-63632 GCA_000404065.3 Pinus taeda
TGAGAAGCACACACTTCTCTCATATCAGGTGATTTTGGTGTAAGTAAAACAGTTGCACAATTGCAAAGGCTTTGTTATTGGCCAAGAATGCATGACATAGTTTCTAGATATATTAAAGGGTGTACTATGTGTGCTACAAGCAAACCAAGTAATAGAAAATTAGGCTTGTACACTCCACTTCCAATTCCTTCTCGTCCTTGGGAAAGTGTTTCCATGGATTTTATTGGGGGATTGCCAAAATCTAGAAAAGGTCATGATTATTTGTATGTTGTTGTGGATAGGTTCAGTAAAATGTGTACTTTGATACCTTGTGACAAGCAGGTTACAGTTGAACAAACAACAAGTTGTTCTTTTAGAATGTATAGGTTCATTTTGGTTTACCCACTTCTATTATATCTGATCGAGTTTTATAGCTCCAAATCTCACTCTTGTGGTTTGTGATGCTGCACTCATGGCCTAGGGCAACCCCTCCTTCCAGACTTGGTCCCAAATTTAAAAAACAATGTTTTATTCCCTATACGCGACATTGCCCTGAGCTAAACGCGTGTATACGCGGGTCTGTGTATACCCAACCCACGTATATGTTTAAAAACACTTAAAAAAAATATAAATCTCCTTAATTTCGGGCGGAGATCACGGGTTTTACCTGTTGATTACTTGTTAGTGCTCGTGGCCCAATTGTTCCCAACGAATTCCCAACTAAAAAACTACTTTGGGAGAAGTATAAAAAGGCTTCAATGGGAAGGCCAAAGGGAGGAGACAAGAGAGAGAAAGATTATTATGCTGAGATTTCCCTGACCAGGTCTGAAGATCCTAGTGCCTCCTGCACTTCCCCCATTCTACAGGAAACCCTTGTTTCTTTGTGTGTGTTGATGTTTTCATACTACTTGAGATATCATGGAGTAAGTCATGGAAGGAGTTTGTTAAAGGCTTGAGACTGGACGAATCTGGGAGACGGTTCTGCTTGGAGCCTGCGAAAGGACGAATCAAGTGAAATAATTCCTTTCTGTACTTTATTTGTCTAGAATAAAAGAAACACATGTCTTTGTTCCTGATATAGATCTTCTTCATGTTATGATTCATATGTGAATGGTTGTTTAATTGCACAACTAACTACATTTCCTTATAATATGAAGATGGTTTCTTTGTGATGTTTAGTCCATATACTGCTGTACTTTCTTGAATTGATTGTTTTGCAGGTCAAAGGAGCAAAGGGAACTCCAAGAAGGGTTTGGACCTTGGAAGGCTCTTCTCAAACGTAGGACCTCAGGTACGCCCCCTATCGTAGAGTTTGCTTATAGTAGCATTATGGCTGTATGGAATGTGTGTTTATTTGTATAGATAACCTCCAGTCTGCTAGGGTATCCACCCAAGACCCTAGGGGAGTTTATCCCACAACAGAATTGGCGACTTCGCTGGGGACAACACTATTGTTGTTCCTAGTTTGGGTGTATTCAAGCCAGTCAGGGCTCAACTGTCTGTTTACCTTCTGTTGCTGTGTAGTCAGTGCCTGAATTGTGAGCTTTGATTAGTTTTTTCCAGATTGTCTTTTGTTTTTCTTGGAAGCTTTTATATACACTGTTTTCTCTGTTTATAGAGGCATATATATGCATCTTTCCTTAAGTGAAACTGCGTATACACATGTTTCCTTAAATATTGTCGCGTATGCACGCATCTGTGTGCAAACACAGTCGCATATATCTTTAATTTTTCAAGATTTTTAAAATCGTTTTGTTTCTGGAAGTTTGTATGCTGGTCTGATTCAGTTTGGAATAGTTACTGTTCTGTCACAGTCTTTAGTTTTACAACAAGCGTCTTGTTTCAAATTCTCTCTGATTGTGAAAATATTGGTCTTATTTGTTGGTCTTGCAAACGTCATTTGTTTTTTGCTTAAGCACACAAGGTTTCTTGCAAGGAATCTTGGCTACTCCGTGTCTTCAGGGCAGGAAGTTTGATTTCAATCTTTGTGTTGAGTTTTGTTTTGGTGAATTTTTGGTTTGCATGCCCAAACTTTATTTCTATGACCATCTGCTTTTCTTGCTTTCTGAAAGTTGTTGGTTCACGCTTTCTTGAAAGTTGCCTTTTCAATCTTTTGGTTTTCATTGCCAAGCTCGTCTCGCTGCTTGTTGATTGTTAAGAGCATTTCGAAGCACCTTTTTTGTTGAGTTCTCACTTGTTTTGTGTTGCAAACTCACAAAGTGCTGCATTGCCTATTCTTCGGTCATCAAGTTTCAGTCTTGTTAGAGTGTTTTTGAAAAGTCGTTTTTGTGTTGCTTTTGAAGGAAACTTTTTGAAACTTTGTTTTGCTTTCTTGAACTTTGTTTTGATTGAGTTTTCCTTTTTGTTGAGTGAAAGTGCCTATTTGTTTGTCTTCATCTTGTTTTTAGTGCTTAGACGAAATAAGCAACAAAAATCGATAAGCAAGCAACTTTCATTTCTTGATTTAAGAGTAGTTTTGAATTTTGCATCGGCATGTACTTGTTGCATTAGGATTAGTATGTGCATCTTTCTAGGCATCTATAGTTTTGTTAGCTTTTGTGAGTGTGAAGTTTGAAGAAAAGAAAAGAAAAAGTTGTAGCTTTATTTGAAGTTCCTCTGAACCCTATAGAAATTTATTTTCATCGAAAAACGAAAACAAGTGCATTTGCATGTAGTTTGGTTTTTATTAATTTCTTTTGTGTCAAAACACCACTAGTTTCACTTTCGGTTATCCTGTGACTTAAATAAAAACCCATTAAAATCAAGCGCTAATTTAAAATATACTAGAACTTTTTATAATTGTCAAGTTAGACACACCAACAAGTTTTAGGATATTTTAGGGCCTTGGATTAGGTGAGGGGAGAGTTAACTCTCCAAGGCAATTTTAAACTGTCAAACATAAGAGTCTGAATAATGAGTGAAAATCCAATAGCATTAGGAAGACCAGGAAAGCTCCGGATCTGGGAGTTAAGCACGAGGGTCTGTAAAGACAGGGGAGAGAGATAACCCTTCTCCTACTTGTCCAAACTTACCTCATGACTGTTCCGCCTAGCTTCTGATACGAGTTGGTAACCTTAGTTGCTACTCCTAGGGATCTACACAGGTGGCTACAGAGGGGAATCTCGTGGCACCTGAGGTCGACGTTGTATCACTCTCAATGGTACTACTGGAGGGCACCCTTGCGAAGCTTGGGGGCTTGCACCGATGCAGTCTATTGTTAGGAGGTCAACGTAACTTCCTCTGTTACCTTTGCTGATAGGACTGGGCCGTCATTATCCTAGACTATCTTCGGAAGGCCCCTTACTTCACTTTCTCATATTTTGGTGTCTAGTCCTAATCACCCGAAGCGGAAATACTTGGAAGTTGTTTGACTGGCTGATATCTTTAGGGACTTTATAGTGTGTGCTATGTGCTCCTAGTTGGCCTAACTTTCAATTTTTTGAGTCTTTAGTTAGATCTTAACAAGAAATTCAAAGTGGCTGACTGATCACCTAGACGGTCTTGAAGACTTCGTGGTTTTTCACCACCAAGTTTAGAGCCTTTACCTAGAAGGCGCAGAGGTAATACTGCCAGTGGGTCTTGTCCCGTGGCAGCTGGCGCATCGGGGATTGATCCTCCTCTCGGGGGCATCAGTGTTCAAGATAGACCTGGTACTTCCACAGAACAAGAGAGAAATACTCCAGTACTTTCTCGAGTTCTCTTTCGGGCAGTAGATAACGTAGAGGTAGAAGAACTCTCAGAGTCGTTAGCGGCTCCAAATTCTCCCCTACCTTCTAGTCATCCGTAAGTGTTACAATACGTTGGGCCTCCAAAGCATCGACTGTTAAGTCCAGGTCACATTACGCACTTACCATCGATGACCACTACTGGAAGCATGGCTTCTACTACAAGTACTACGACTATGCGGACTCCAATATCTGTACAAGGGGGAGGAACTATTTCCATCCCCTCTGCTTCTTTATTCGGGTCTTTTGCTAGCACATCTTTAGTTGGGTCTACCTCCATTCCTTCTACAAGTGGAAACTCACAAACCAATGCTTTTAGTTTTGGATTTTTCCCATTTGGAACCCATCCACAGGGTATTCCGTCAGTTCTATTTAGTGCCGCCACATCCATGATGGGTGGATCGGCTTCATTCCAGGGTTTTCCTTTTGGAAGTGGTCATATACCACATTCCAACCCAACAATTGGATCTATGCCTTTCTCTTCTTTTTGACAACGTAGAAATCATTTTCAAGGTTGGACTAACCCTATGGTTAGTAGTGTGGGAACTGGGAATCCATTTGTCAGCCAACAAGGGAGTAGGCCGTACTCCACGGTTAGTTCATTCAGAAGTATTCCTCCCCTAGCCTCTGCTTGGAATCTTTATCAAGGGTTGTCAACTCCTTATAATCCTTTAGGAGGAAACTTCACTGGTTATGGAGGTTTTGTGGCCGGAGTTGGTCAAACTCCGAGTTATGCTGGATCACAAGGCTTTCCTTTTGGTTCAGCTGGTTACTTCGGGCAGCCTGGTGCCTTCCAAAATCTAGGCCAATCTTTGCAGAGCTTTGGGGGCTCCACCCAATCTGGGTGGAATCCCCAAGGTCCTCTTAGGCTTTCGTTTCTGGCAACTCTGAATTTGCCAGACCTCACAAAGTTAACGAACGATCCAATCAAATATAATCCGGCCTGGCCTCTGGTCCCAACCAAACTCCCTTCGGACATTCCAAAATTCGAAGGAAAGGGTGGTGAAGACCCAGGCGACCATGTAACCACATTCCATTTGTGGTGCTCGTTGAACTCCCTTATTGATGATTCAGTGAGGTTGAGACTTTTTCAACGCACCTTGACTGGTAATGCGGCCAAATGGTATATAGAGTTTCCAGGGGGAAACTTTACATCTTTTTCCGACTTAGATAACATTTTCCTAAATAATTTCCAGTTGCCTATCCGTTATGATGCCGGAACCAAACTTCTGGCCACCTTTCGTCAGGACACGACAACTCACATTTTTGACCATATTTAGGAATGGAGATGAAGAAAGAGGCTCATTAAAGCCGAAATCCCTCTGGAGTACTGTCTCGAATGGTTTTTGAAATCTTTACAACCTGAGATCTCTAAGGACGTCTCTATGTCCGGAGTCTATTCTGAGGAGCAAGCTATTTTTCGGGTCCAGCAATTAGAATTGATCTACTCAGTCTGGGATCCTCCAAAAATACTTGCCAGATGCTCCTGGGTCGAAGGTTGACATAGCCAAGTCAAAGCTAGGTCCCCATGCCGATGGGATAGTTGGATCGGTAAACAAAAATGCGGTGAACTTGTTGAGCCAATTGTAGCAGTTGTTATTGCAAACTGCTTCAAACAACAAAGTCACATCGTCTAATACTTCGTCTTCCCAACCCTCTTCGATTAATGCCATCCAATCTGATAACCCCAAATGAAATCAAAACTCCAATGGGAAAAGGAAAGGACGAGGTAAGAAAAAGAATCAGGATGGGAAGGTTGACACAAATAAATCCGGCAATAATGCTGGTGGGGGTAGAAATGAGTCTAGAAAGAATGTCAAGTTTCCATGCAAGTTGTGTAGTGGAGACCATTTAACTCATCTCTGCCCGAAGATTCAGGATGCTCAGTGCTTGTTAGGGTAGCAAGGGGCTTCTAGTTCTCAAGCTGTGTTAACCAACCCTTTTCCCCAAGGGTAGAAATTGCTTGCTAGCGCGAGTTCAAATCAAATCCTAGTACCTCCTCTGGGGGCAGCCAGGAAGGGGAAAAATCGTCGAATGTTTTAATGATGGGTTCTAATGTCCACATGGCTACTCAGTCACGTGATTACGGTGAAGCCAAAACTTCCAAGGATAAAACTGCTCCCGGAAATACCGACCTTCATATTGAGCGACCCCCTGTTGAGACTATACCACGGATACCGAAATGTTCCGCTAAACGCGCGACTATTAATCCTAATGCTAGGGCCACCCAGAATTATTCCATTCTGGAGGATCTGGCCCAAAGGCCATGCGCCATGTCCTCTTTAGAGGTTCTCCAGTCATGTTCGGCTTAGCGAAGTGCTTTACTCTCGGCAATTGGGGCAGTTGATCCAACCAACTCTTTAGTGCTCACTTTTGACATGTTAAATGTCAAAAAGCGACTCCCTCATTACATGGCTTTTCAGATAAAGTCTACATACCAAAGATTAACATTTTTCACACCGTTATTGATGAAGGAGCTTCCACGTGCGTCATGTCGATGTCATGTTGGAAGGCCATTGGATCTCCTTCGGTTGTTCCTTCACCTACCCTCCTGACTGCGTTTGATGGCCATTCTCACAAGCCGCATGGGATTATCTCGGCCTTTCCTATATGTGTTGGAGGAAAGGTCGTCAATTTTGAAGTAGAGGTCATAAATGCTAACCTAGACTATAATCTCCTCTTAGGAAGGAACTGGGTATACGAGATGGATGTCGTCGTTTCGACTCTGTTTCGTGTCATCTGCTTTCCTCATGAGGGGAAAATCGTTAAGGTTGATCAGTTGGATTATTGTCTAGTTGATCTTCAAGCAACTTCTGACTCTACTGTCCCCTTAGTGGATAACCCTCGCTTGCCTACTGAGAATCTAGGAGTTGGGATGTATTCCTCATTGATGGGTACCTTTGATTTTCCCTCTCCTATCACTAGAATCAATGTCATTTCATTATCTAAGGAGTCCTCTCGAGAAGAGTTCTTCAGAACTCATTATTTTTCAGACCCTTGGACCTTGCCTTCACCTACGACCACATTAGCTGAAGGACAAGTTAATGGAATGGAATTCCCTATGTTTGCGGTTGAGCTTAGATATCAGTCTATTGTTAACTCTGTAGACGACCATTCTACTCCTTTTTCTAAAGAGGAGCTAGATGGTCATGTGGCCTCGGCTTGGGCCTTTGATTCCACCTCCGCCTTGGATTGCTTAGATACGGTTTTACCTTTTGAAGAAGCAATCCTCGAAGTGATGATGGGTGTAGATTGACCTTGGGAAGAATTACACCATCGTTCATATTTCCTTCCTCCATTGCAGGAATTGGAATCTAGGTTCTCCAAGCTATTCACTAGTGATGTTTCTAAGATATGAAATCCTTTGGCTCCAGCACACTTTCAAGCCGAAGGTAATATGTCGGTGATTTCGGAAACAATATCTATAAACATCTCTAGGGACCCTAACATGATTGAGAATCTCTTCATCGGAATTGAATGTTCCCTTGAATAGGTTCAAATTTACACCAACCTTTTCAAGGAATTTCGAGATGTATTTTCTTGGTCTTATGAAGAAATGCCTGGCATTGATCCTTCTATAGTTCAACATGAGATCAAGACGTATGAAAACGCCAAGCCGGTTCGTCAAAGGCTTCAACTGGTTAATCCTAGGAAAGTGGCAGCCATTAAAGCTGAGGTAGAGAAGCTGCTTAAGGCAGGTTTTATATACCTTGTTCCTCTTACCGACTGGGTTTCTAATCCAGTCACTGTGGATAAAAAGCAAGGAACAATCCGAGTACGCATAGACTTTAGGGACCTAAATAAGACTTGTCCAAAAGATAATTACCCCATACCATCCATTGATCAGATTATTGACGAGTGTGTGGGTAATGAGATTTTTTCCTTTATGGACGGTTTTTCAGGTTATAATCAAATTTCTATCCGTCCTGAGGATCAACATAAGATGCCTTTTATATGTCCCTGGGGTACTTTTGCATACAGAAAGATGCCGTTTGGTCTCAAAAATGCTGGAGCTACTTTCCAGCGGGCCATGTCATATGCTTTCCACGACATCAAACATATCATCGAAGCATACTTGGACGATCTCGCTGCTCATTCTCGAAAGAGAACTGATCACCCCAGTCACCTTCGAATGGTTTTTGAGCGATGTCGTTTTTATAAAATCCGGTTGAATCCCAACAAGTGCGTTTTCGCAGTTATGTCCGGTCGGTTGTTAGGGTTCATCGTGTCAAATGAAGGGATTAGGGTTGATCCCTTCAAGGTGGAAGGAATAGTCTAGTTGCCTCCCCCATCCTCCATTTGACAACTTCAAAGTCTTCAAGGGAAGGCTAATTTCTTAAGATGGTTTATAGCGAACTATGCCGAGATCACTAAAGGGTTTATGCATTTGCTCCGCAAAGGGGTTCCATTCGTGTGGGACGACTTTGCGCAGTGGTCATTTGATGCTTTGAAAAAGGCATTAGTCTCTGCCTTGCTTTTGAGTCCACCGGATTATGGTAGGGACTTCCTTTTATATCTCACTGCAGCAGAATCAACCATTGGTATGGTTCTCATTTAGGAAGACGATGCTCTCACAGAGCATGTGATTTATTATCTGAGCCGAGGCTTGATAGGTCCTGAACTTTGCTACTCTCCGGTTGAGAAGTTGGCCTTGGTAGCTGCCCATGCTGTCCAGCGACTCCATCATTATATTCTGCTATGCAAAACTTTTGTCTTGGCAGCAGTCAATCCGTTTCAGTTTGTCCTCAGTAGGGGAATGATTGGGGGAAAATATAATCGATGGATTGTCATTTTACAAGAATTTGATCTCGAGTTCTTGTCCACCAAAGCCAAGAAATCTATGGTTTTTGCCGAGCTAATTTCCAAGTTGCCTTGTGGAGAGGACACTGTTTATGAGGAAAGTTTTCCCGATGAACATTTATTCCTCATCTCTTCACTTGACCCTTGGTATGGAGATATCATTTTTTATCTCTAGACTTCAAAGTTTCCCTCTACTTTCTCTAAGGATGAACGTCGCAAATTACGTCACCTCACTAAAAATTATGTTATCACCGGTGATACATTATATCGTCGGGGGGTTGATTCAATCCTTCGACACTGTTTAACCTTAGAGGAGGCAGAGTCTGTGCTAAATGACTGCCACAGTGGAGCTTGTGGTGGTCATCTATCAGGGCTTGCTACAGCTCAGCGTATCTTGCGTGCCGGCTATTTTTGGCCTTCGCTCTTCAAAGATTGTGTTGAAGCGGTCAAACGCTATCACCCGTGCCAAGTTTATACTTGGAAGATGCGCGCACATCCAAATCCTCTTTTTCCCGTTTTCACTGTCGGTCCCTTTACTAAGTGGGGTATTGATTTTACGACTTGTAATCTGCCTTCAACAACGAATCACAAGTATATTATCATGGCCGTAGACTACTTCACGAAGTGGGTTGAGGCCATGCCCACTTATAAAAACAATAGTGAGACAGTGGAATTATTCCTTTTTAATCAGATTATCTCAAGGTTTGGTATCCCAAGAGAGATTGTCACGGACCATGGCAGTCATTTCCAAAATCAACTAATGTCCGAATTGGCTCTCAAATTAGGTTTCCGGCAGGAACATTCGTCTCCTTATTATCCTCAGGCCAATGGACAGGTCGAGGCAATAAACAAAACTCTTAAGACGATTCTGCAAAGGACAATTGACAAGAATCGATCCAATTTGCATCTTATGTTGTATCCGGCTCTATGGGCATACCAAACCTCCGTCAAGACTACTACAGGTTTTACACCTTTTCAGTTAGTTTATGGGTTGGAATCTATCTTTCCTCTCGAATGTGAAATTCCATCTCTTAAGTTAGCTATTGAGCTCCTTCCAGAGACCTCTAGTCTCGAAGAGCGCCTCCTTCACTTGGAACATCTCGATGAGTAGCGTCGAGATGCAACCATAGTAAATGAGGCTCATATGAAAAGGGTTAAAACCCAGTATGATAAAGTTGTCTGGCCTCGTGTCTTTTCTGAAGGTGACCTCGTCTTGGTCTACGACCAAGATAAGGACACCTTGGGGGCAGGCAAATTCAAACCTATGTGGTACGGTCCCTTCATAATTAAACGAGTTTTAACAAAAGGGTCGTATGAGTTAATCGATTTCAAGGGAAACAAATTGGCGGAGGCTTGAAACGGGCTCTACCTTAAGAAGTACTTTGCTTAAGTAGCAGCTAGGCAATGACTTCTTTGTACATTATGTATATTTGTACATTTTTTATCGAGATTTTTTGATATCAACACTTTTTTGTCTGCTTTTTCAGGTGTTGATGGATGACTTGGTATATTTTGGATTCGTCGATGGTGCTAGTCGGCACACTCGGAATCTTGCTTCTGCAGCTTGGGTACTTTATTATCCAATTGGTCAATTGATGGTATCAAGGGGAGTGTGCATCGGTCCTGCTTCAAACAATATCGCTGAGTATACTGCCATCATTAATTTTCTATCCGAGGCAATTTCTCATGAAATCGAGTCGTTGGTAGTTTATCTTGATTCACAATTGATAGTGTCACAATTAAATACAATTTATTGGGTAAGGGATCCATGTTTATATCGCTAGTATTTAAGGGTGAGGTTGTTGCAAAGATCATTTATTTATATTAATTATTTGCATATTCCAAGATCTCATATTTGGTTAGCTGATTCTATCGCTAATCAAGCATTAGACTGGCACATCAATCATTCATCACAATAAATTAAGCATCAAAAAGTCAACTATATATATATATCATAAAGCATCTCGAGTGTACATAAGTCTGTCCAAAAAATATACAAAATTGGGACTCAAATGCCCATAATCATGTCCAATATATCTAATGCCCCGGCTCAGGATGAGCGGCTAGGTAGGCAACTACTGCATTGGCCACACGCCTAAAAGTGTGGACCCAGTCTCGTGGCATGCCAACCACGTGACGCTGCATATCTACAGGAAGGTCCTCTACCACCGCCATCGGGACTCTATGAGTCAGTCTCACCAGGTGCCATTGAACTGTGTGTAGAGTCCGCTCAGTGTCTACAGCCGCCTCTTCGGCCCCTTGGCTGCGGCGTTTGTGCCGTGGGAACTCATCTGGTCGTACTGGCACAATATCTGTAACATGATCAATATTAGTCATTTGAATCCTATCAAAAATATTTTTCAAAGTTCATTATTATATTTGAAAAATAAAAAAAAATCATAACATCAAAAATCACTTACCAATATCGCCCCATGCTGCGGTCAGTCGTAATGCTAGATCCGGATCTCCTCAGAAATCCAACCCAGCATAGGGTTAGTCATCCACGGTGATGATCTACTAATTCCCATAGGAAAAGAAGTCGTCGTCAAATGCAGTCCATGGGACCTCTCCACCTCCTAGGCATTTCATCAGGTCAGCCCACCTGCCCATTCGTGGATCTTGTGGGGTGCTGATCGAAACTGGTACTCTAGGACGAAGTGCGGGAACTCTCTCAAAGAAGAAAGAGCACAAAATAGTCCCATAGCCAAATTTTTTGGTCTATCCTCTCTTGATAGAAGTGAGTTTGCTTTTCATGCTAGCCAGAAGAGGAGTACACCAATCAAACACAGTGGTGAGACAGTCAACTGCCACGCTCATGGTTAGCCGTGATGCCTGGTGTAGAGAAGCTGATCCATTCACTCAAGCTATGGTGAATAGGATTATCCTCAATGATAGACTCGCCACATGTGTGATGGAAATCTAACTTCCGACTTTCTTCAGATGTCCCGGGCAATATATCTATACGTAGTCCTCAATTGAGAGACTGCTCTGTGTTCTGCCCCAGGCTTGTACAACCTCTCCCCTTCGGGAAAGGCCTGTGATGAAGTAGATATCTTCCACTTCTATCCTGAGTGGCATCTAGTCAATCATAAAAGCATCCTCTTCGACGTTTGCTTTCATATTTGGCAATTTGAAGAACTTTAGCAAACCACATCCCTGCAATGCATCCAAAGTCTCAAGACTGTTCATAACTTCATCATCTGCTATTGTATGCTCTCTTTCTCGCCAAGTGACTGGCATCCTGAAAGAAAAATGATTTTCAACCATTAGTTTTTGTGTTTGAAATGTCTGCGGCGTATACACGGGTCCCTTTTACACACAGTCACATGTAGGGCCCGCGTGTACGTGGGTTTCATATTACCAACCCGCGTATATGCCGTGGAGGAATTTTTTGCAAAAACTCAACAGTAAAGCATTAATTAAAACTTCTAAAACTAGTCACAATCAATTACAAGATGAGAATAAGAGTTACCTGGAGACTTTGGAAGAATCTGAACGGTTAAATTTGGTGTATGGGAAGTTTTCTCCTTTTGCTCCACTTTTCTGCTCTCAAACTCAAATGGTGAAAATGGCGAGTCCAAAAACCCTTTTATAAGCTTTGAAAATGTCAAATTTTTTCAAAACTTGATTTCGTTTGGTCTCATGTAACTTTTAACTTGGGAGCTTGGAGTGTCGAGAATGGTTTGATTTTCAAGACATTTTGGACGTTTTTGACAATTTCGAGACGGTTCCATGACTGCTGACCTATCATGGCAGGTATCGTTTTATCACTGGCATATTGGTTAGGGAAGCCATTTTTCTATTGCATTATGCATACTAGCCTCCATCTGTCGATACACTTACCATAGGCTCGATCCCATCGTGTTATGGTTCGTAAACCATCTTCACTCGCCGATTCTTTAAATCATGACACGATGGTAGAGCCATCCTTTACATGGGCATTGCAG
>APFE031721791.1:67992-111417 GCA_000404065.3 Pinus taeda
CTTCTTTTATCTTCAATAATTCAGCAGAGAGAAATAGTACAATAAATCTTATTCATATCAGCAGTAGCAAACCCTAGATCAACAGCATCAGCATTAGCAGCTTCATTATCAAACTAGGGTAGACGATATCTCACAAACCGACCGTCGGATTAACTTCATTCCACCACCAAAAGTTGCGGCTTCCAGAGGAGTTTCAGGTGAACCTATAGTGTAGTTCAGATGAGGAGATCTTCCAAGACACGCAGGTCAATCTCTACTTCTGCAGTTGCAGCTTTAGTTTCAGCAGTTTCTGGCTTCCAACTAGGGCAATCAATATCTTGCAAACCGTTCGTCGGATTCACTTCATTCCACCACCAAAAGTTGCGAATTTCAGCGGAGATCCAGATGGACCTACAATGTAGTTCCAAAGAGTAGATCTTCTAGGCCACGCAGGTCAATCTTTGGATCTGCAGTTGCAGCTTCAGGTTCAACAGCTTTCGGCTTCACATTTGCGAGAGAGAGACCCATTTCTGCATAGTAGAGAAGAGACTCATTTCTGCGTAGTAGAGAGAGAGATGTGATGAGAAGAGTGAGTGAAAATGAGGAAAAGTCCTCTTATATCTATACACAACGTTGGTGTTTGAATAGATGTGACTGTTGGGCTTCTGAGCCTACATGAGTTGTAGGTCGGCTTGATAATAATTCCATAATCAAAATAAATTCATATCTCCATGAATACTTATCGGAATCGGATGATCTTATATCAATCCTACACCTCTCTCGATGAGAGAAATCTAATAAAAATATTATCAGCCATGAATAAGATGACCCACATGAAGTTTTGCCCTAGTTGCAAATTTTAACACTCCCTCTCAACCAGGGAGAACTTCATCTGCAATCTGTCTATCGGTCGTTACTATTCATCCATCAAATGCACTGCCATGTATAGCCTGACCCTTGCCTTGCTCTGCTCTATTTTTCCTGTTCTGCTTTGTCTTGTTTTGCCCTGTACTGATCGATACTGTTTTTCTCTATTCTGCTCTGCTCTTGCATTGTTCTGTTCTGCTCTTTTTTTGTCCGAATTATGAAGAAGAAGAAATGATCAAAGATGTATCATATTGAATCAAAGTCAGTCTCAGAGTATGTACCACTGTTCCCAGACTAGGCTCAACCAACCCGAAGTCAATGTCATAGTAAGTACAACTCCATTGGTCCTAGACAAGTATCATCCTCCACTGACTCAAAGTCAATCTCAGAGTGCGGACCACTGGTCCCAGACCAGTCTCAGCTGACCCGAAGTCAGCTTCATAGTAAGTACCACTCCTACACTGGTCCCAAACCAGTATCGCAGTCTGAGAAAGTGTACCACTGATCCCAGACTAGTCTCAGCCGACCCAAAGTCAACATCATAGTATGTACCACTCTCACTGGTCCCAGACCAGTACTGCACTGACATGAAGTCAGTCTCAGAATATGTACCACTGGTCCCAGACCAGTCTCAACCGACCCGAAGTCAGATTCATAGTAAGTACCACTCCCACCACTGGTCCTAGACTAGTATCGCAGTCTCAGAGAGTGTACCACTGGTCCCAGACCAGTCTCAACCAACCCGAAGTCAGCGTCATAGTATGTACCACTCTCACTGGTCCTAGACCAGTACTTCACTGACACGAAGTTAGTCTCGGAGTATGTACCATTGGTCCCAGACCAGTCTCAACCGACCCGAAGTCAGTGTCATAGTATGGTACAACTCCTACCACTGGTCCCAGACCAGTATCATTGATCCCAAATCAATGGAGGTCATCCTAGCGTAGGGATTACGATAGATACAACAATGCGTCCATCGGTACTACTATGGTCCCTAACTTCATTTCCCTGCTCATTGATCAAATGAGAGGTACTTCCCATGAGTCCCAGGTTGCATGGGTAGTATGCCTCGATAGGAGAACTAATCAATCTTGTCCTCGCAGGAGAACACATCAATCCTACTACAATCTCCATGGAGAACACATCAATCCAGGCCGCCATGGGGAACACATCAATCTAGGCCTCATAGGAGAACACATCAATCCTGCTAAAATTTCCATGGAGAACACATCAATCCAGGCCTCACAAGAGAACACATCAATCCTGCTACACAGGAGAGAGAATCATCCTGTTCCACAAGAGAGCAAATCATCTTGTCCCACAAGAGAGCAAGTCATCTTGTTCCAGTGCGCACCACCAAGGGAGGGCGAGTCACCCTGTGGTCGTATGTTGCTCCAGTAAGAACTGCAAGCCCTCAAAGCTCCCAGAGCTCAATGTATGCAACATGCATGACCCTTGTACAAGGGTTTCTTGCTGACTCCAAGTCGTTTGGGAAAATCACAGATTAGATATTTCCTCATGGCTTTGACTAGGTGTATCAACTTGTACATCATCTTAATGCGATGGAGCCTCCTTGCTCATCGACTTGCCATATCCCAGATGATGTTTATCTGCTGGAGAAATTGACGAATACGGGATTACTCAATAATCGAATCCCACATCTAGTTGTTACAGAGAATCACAGTGGTATCCAATGTAAATCCAAATAGCTCACTGAAGAGCTTTCGCAACCAGACTACCTCACACGAGGTCATGCTAGCAATAATATATTCTTCTTCGGCGGTGCTCAAAGCCACCGACTTCTTCTTCCTGCTCATCCAGGATATCGAAGCAGATCCCAAGGAGAAACAACACCCAGAAGTGCTCTTACGGTCCTCCACATTACCTGCCCAGTCAGCATCTATATATCCAAGTAGTCTCACATCTCCGGCAGTGTATCTTAACCCATTGTACCACGAAGATATCTCAGAAGATTCTTGGCATCAATCCAATGAGGCTCAACCAAATATGAGCTCACAATGCTAACTGCAAAACATATGTTCGAATGGAGGTTCAACAAGAACATCAATGCGAATGAGTTTATGAAACTCAGAGGCATTTCCCAAAACTGGTTCGACATCACTACCATATAACTTCTAAAAGTTAAGATCCTCGAGGTAGTCACATGCTTGCAGTCCATCATACCGAATCTTTCCAATATATTTACCACATATTTTCCTTGAGATAGGAAAATTTCCCTTGGCTTTTGCCGCACTTCAAGTCCTTGGTCCTTCATTTCAAATTCAGAAGCCAACTCCCTCTTACATTTGTGAATGAGAGGGTTTGCACCTATTAGAAAGAGGTCATCCACATACGGCACCAGTACGAGAGGCTTGTCATCTTCAACCTTAAAGTAAAGGTTAGGATCAGCTTCACTCCTAGTGAATCCCAGCTTCATCAAGTAGCTATTGATCCTCTCATACCATGCTCGGGGTGCTTGCTTCAGCCCATAGAGAGCCTTCTTCAACCTGCATACATGACATTTTCAATCATAAATCTCAAATCCTTCGGGTTGCTCCACGTAGACCTCTTCTTTGATCGCGTCGTGTAAGAACACAATCTTGACATCCATCTAATGTAGGTTCCATCCTTGTGAAGCGGAAAGGGCTATGATCGAGCAGATGTTTGTATATTTGGCAACAGGTGCAAATATCGCATCATAGTCTATACCTTCCTTCTAGGAGAAACCACGAGCAACAAGACGATCCTTATACTTTTCCGTACTTCCATCTGTTGCATGCTTTATCTTGTAAATCCATTTGGAAGTAACAATTGTCTTGTCCTAGGGTCTGGGAACTACTTCCCAGACATCATTCTTCATGATAGACTCATATTCTTTGGTCATAGCATCCTTCCATATTTGATGCTTGATGGCATCTGAGAATGATGAAGGCTTATTTTGTATGATCATGCTCATGATGGTCAGGTATCCCTGATACCTATTAGGTTTCTTACTTTCACGAAAGGTTTCTTGGGGTGCAGCATGTCCTTCAGCATCATCAAGTAGCCCCTTAAGCCATGAAGGCCTCTTCCTAGAACAGGAAGGCTCATGTGGAAGAGGATCAATCAGATCCATGGGTTCTTCTACATCAGGAATTGATTCATCATCCTTTTCTTTTAGTTCCCTGGTGTCGGCTTCTTGAGAGCTCCTCAAAGTCAGAAGATTGTTCACCTTGCTAAGAGCCATATCTTCGTTAAAGGTGACATCATGACTAATTACAACTTCCCTTTGACCGGGTACATAGATTCTATAGCCTTTAGTATTTTCACCATAGCCCACGAAAATTCCCTTCTTTCCCGACGCACCCAATTTATTTCTTTTCTCTTTCGGCACATGAAAATATATATGGCTTCCAAAAATTCTAAAATAAGAAACATCAGGTTTCTTACCAGTGAACTTTTCTTCAGGAGACTTGGAACCCAATGCTTGATGAGGGCATCGATTTTGTACATATACGGCAGTGTTTGCAGCTTCAACCCATAGAAACTTCAGAAGTATTTGATCATGTAGCATGGCCTAGACAACTTCCACAATCGTGCGGTTCTTCCTTCCCACCACACCATTCTGCTCAGGAGTATGTGGTGTAGTAGTTTCCCTCTTAATGCCAGCCTCAGATATGCCTAAGTGAACCAACTGTATTATATCAGAGGTCTTGCTTTGGGTTGAGGGGAATTGTCCCCTTTTGAGCTTTCCTTAGTCACATCCCGGACATGCACCTTCTTTCTCTACTTGGGATTCGGGCATCCCTGTTACCATCTGTCTTACATTGGGTAGAGCTTTGTAATGAAGGTGGGAAAACCTCCGATGCCAAAGTTCAGACTGAAGAGTTGTGTCACAAGACATGACACCTAGCGGAATTCCATCAACCTGATATAACACTAAACCCAAGAGTAAAGGAATCTTTAACATTATTTTTTCATATACATACCTTGCCATTGCTGAAGGTTGCCTTGTAGCCTTTGTCTTCCATTGCCGAGATGGACACTAGGTTCTTTTTGAGGTCAGGTGCATTTAATACATCCTGGACTTTCTAGCCTTATTGAATGGTTGTCCTCTTCCTTGATCCCCAGCTCTCCTCTTACCTTTGCTGTTGAATTTGTCATTCCTTTGATTTGCCATCAGAGAGATTTTGATCATCATCCCAATGTGAGTCCTTTCTATCAGGGCAATCCCTTGCATAGTGACCTGCTTTATTGCAAATGAAACATCGTCCTTTTCTTCCACCCTTAGATCCAGCCTTTCTTTTCGATTTAGACCCAGAATTATATCTTTTCTTAGCATGAGAAGAAAAAGCAACAAGAGGACCTTTAGGCAAGGGCATTTCCTGCTCTTCTACCCTTATTTCTTCTTGAATGCATCTAGCCATTAATTCCTTGAAACCAGAAATTACATTATTGTTTAGAAGAGTAGTCCTGAATACGTACCATTCAGATGGTAATCCTCTAAGAGTCATGAGTGTCATTCCCCTGTCAGTGATAGCCTCCCCAATAGATAGGAGATCGTTCCTGATTTCGGTGATCCTTAATAAGTATGCTTGCATACTCTCATCTTTACCCTTCTTAATTTCCTTTAGCTTATTTCTAAGAAACAAAACTTGATTTGCATCATTTACTTTAAATAAACTCACCAATCTATCGTAGACTTCCTTGGAGGTGTCCAGTTTAGAGATGTAGGCAACCAAGTGCTTGTCGATAGAGTTTCAGATGATCTTCTTGTTTTGATTTCTCCGTTTTTCCATTTGTTCCAGACAGAAGTGGATGCATTTGATGGAGGCTCAACAATATTGCCTCTTACATGGTCCAATACTCCTTGATCTTCTAGGGTTAGATCGATAGACATCTTCCATCCGTGATAGTCAACTTTCTCACTGAGCTTGTCCTCGGCAGGAAAGAGTGTTGAGGACCCCATCGTTCTTTTAGGATAGCCTTGCCAATCTTCTCTTCGGTTATTGCTCTTGCTCTTGCTCAGGATTTGTCTTCACCTCAGCTCTGATACCATGTTAAGTTATGGTATGTTCTATGCTTATAACAGTTTACTTCTTTTTCTTATTATATTCCACAGATTAGCAATTACATGTACATAAAGTAAAGTGCAGATAGAACATTAAGCGATCAACAGAAAACAAGCTAAGACAAGAGACACAAGATGTGGCGGCTAGCCAAGGACAAACCCCACAATGTGTGGGGAAACCCTTTGATCAAATCTTATTTTATCTTCAATAATTTAGCAGAGAGAAATAGTACAATAAATCTGATCCATATCAGCAGTAGCAAACCCTAGATCAACAGCATCAGCATTAGCGGCTTCATTATCAAACTAGGGCAGACGATATCTCACAAACCGACCGTCAAATTAACTTCATTCCACCACCAAAAGTTGTAGCTTCCATAGGAGGTTCAGATGAACCTATAGCGCAGTTCAGATGAGGAGATATTCTAGGCCACGTAGGTTAATCTTTACTTCTGCAGTTGCAGCTTCAGTTTCAGCAGTTTCCGGTTTCAAACTAGGGCAGTCGATATCTTACAAACCGTTCGTCAAATTGACTTCATTCCACCACCAAAAGTTGCAGCTTTCAGAGGAGATCTAGATGGACCTACAACAAAGTTCCAAATAGGAGATCTTCTAGGTCACGCAGTCAATCTTTGGATCCGCAGTTGCAGCTCCAGGGTCAACAGCTTCCGGCTTCACATGTGAGAGAGAGAGACCCATTTCTACGTAGTAGAGAAGAGACTCATTTCTGTGCAGTAGAGAGAGAGAGATGTGATGAGAAGAGTGAGTGAAAATGATGAAAAGTCCTCTTATATTTATACACAACGTTGGTGTTTGAATAGATGCGACTGTTGGGCTTCTAAGCCTACATGAGTTGTAGGTCGGCTTGATAATAATTCCATAATCAAAATAAATTCATATCTCCATGAATACCTATCGGAATCAGATGATCTTTATATCAATCCTACACCTCTTGATGAGAGGAATCTAATAAAAATATTATCATCCATGAATAAGATGACCCACATGAATTTTTTCCCTGGTTACCAATTTTAACAGGGGGTGCCTTTTCCTTACTTTGAATTCTTAGATCCAAAGTCTCAGATCTTCTATTTAAACTTCTACTCAATCTTGATAGTGTATCAGTATGTCATTCCAAGTGAGGAGATGTTCAAGAACTCCATCTCATCCTAGATGTACTTGTGTAGACAACCACGATACTTGTGTACCAAGTGCCGCTTAGAATCCTTGATACCCAACTTAGTGTGGAGGGTATGGAAAACATTTGTGAACTCTGGCACATCTTGGTCCTTTCCCTACTGTAGCATGGTCCACTTTTTGTATTTACCTTCATAGCTCCCAACAGGGTGATATTATTCCTTGATGGAATCTTGAAAAGAATCTCAAGTGGATGCGGATGAAAATAGTGAGGATTCCCTCTCGTCTTTTCGTTCACAGTAGGTTTCCCACTAGTCCTTCACAGTGTGGGACGGCTTTGAAAAGTGAAAAAGTAATCTTTTCATAATTGGAAAATTCATGAACTAAAAAATATCCTTCCAACAGATTCAACCATTTGTTTATAGAGTCTTCTTCTATCTGGCCCTAAAATATGGGAATATTGAAGTTAACTTGTACTGTAAAAGGAGTGGCACCTCCAAAGTGACTGTTGGATGAAGATGTGTCACATGTGGGTATCCATTGAAGGATCTAGGAAAATTTACCCATCATCACATTCCTGTGTTGCTCAAGGGATTCCTCGAGCAATATTTTGAAATGATCTCCTAGCCCCTCATCTTTATTTTCTAACACCATGGGAGGTCATTGGGGTTTGTGAAGCTAGTCTTGCAAAGGTTCAACCAGATCAAACCCTAACTCCTTATACCCTGACCTCGTTGGGGACATGCAAAGAAAAAGAGAGAAAGAGTAGACCGCTCTAATAAAACTAATCTGAACTTAAACAGGAATGCAATAACTTACATATATAACCATAAATACATAAATGCAACAGAAATAACACTTCATTTCATTAATATCATAATACTGAAATATGCTTACAAACATAATGGAAATAAACTAGCTTAGGCAATGGTAGCTTGTCTTTGAGAAGAGATGTGGCAACTACATGCCTCTGAACTATGTTAGAATGAGGCTAAAAGGCCTATTTATTATTGAGAAATAATGGAAAACCCTAAACATCCAAAAACCTAAACCTCGAAGATGAAGCACCGCCCTATTTGGTTAAATTGGTACATCAACTTCCCGGGGTCGTAACTTTGGTATATGGTCTCCATTTTGAAGATCTCAAAGAGGAGGCTGAAAAATATAGGGGAATTAGTTTGGGAGTTTTTTGGTCTCTCTGTTTTCCCTTTTCTGGTCCTCAAAACAACTCTGGTAGTTCAAGACCCAAGAAATTTCCAAAAAATAGTAAATTGTGCTACAATTAAGGAAACGTAAAAACTGAAAGAGGGAGTGCTAGGGGTCTAAGTGGAATAGTTGGGTGGTCACCAATATCCACCTAGATCATAGTTTGACCAAGTTAAAAATATTTTTCCCGTGGATCTTTTTGTAGCCAAACATGAAAGCCAAGTGTGTGCATTACACAACCATGGGGAGTGAGTTCATAAGGAATCTTGGATAGGGTCGAACATCAGGAATTTCAGGAATGTTCCCAAAACTAATCATACACTTGATTTCTCCATATTCGAAGAATATTATAACATTATTGGACCATTGTTTTATAGTGCATATGGTAAATATTATATCTCTACTGAGTATTAGCATCTCGATCGGTTGTGTTTTCAACTCACATTCAGGATTCGAAGTTACACTAGCTTTTGAGATTCCATTATATTGTTGTCTTGGTGTGCAGACATTAGAGGCCATGAATAGCAAGTGTCTTTACCATGATGCTGGAATCTTTGGTTAGTTCTTAATTTAATCTATATTTTCACCATTTTTTGGTTCACTAGAATAATAACTATTGTTACTCCTTTAAGTTAAGTCTCGTGTTTTTTTATGAATATGCGAGCACTTTGAAGCATAGGAAACAAAGAACATATACTTTGTTATCATTTTGCTTGATTAATATACTAATCTCTATGTTAATTTGTGATGTATCATTTGTTGTGTTATTTCATATGAGTTTGGAGGCATAGTCTCTTGCCTCTGATGAACGCCTAAGTGCATAGAGGCACAGGACAACCTTGAGCAGGTGTCCACTCAAGATATTACTTTGTACCAGTAATTTTCTTGTTCAATTTGTAAGTAGGTTTATATTTTTATATATCATTTCTAGTTTAGTTGATTTCCATTTCCAATTAAGGTGATATTTTATTTTCAAGAATGTGTGTTGTTTTATTTTCCAATGAGTGTGATATTTTATTTTCCAGCAAGTGTTATATTTTGTTTCTAGGCATGTTTTGTTGCATGATTCATGGTTTTCCTGACTTAATAGTTTTATGGAATTTGGAAGCCTTCTCTATGAGCAAAAGCTACAAAATTGAATGTTGTAGAATTACCTAAAATACACCCAATGACATTGAGCTCACCCCTAAAGAAATATTGGGTTCTTGAGGCACCACATAACTATGTTTTGTATCATCTATAGGTTAATTATCCCATTTGATAAAAAATTCCCATGCATCCATTTACTTAGGTCATCCAAATAAATGTGAGGGCTTATCTCTTATGCATACAACACAAAGAGTGTTGTATGTTTACCAACCCCATTCTGACAATTAAAATGACTTGTGTCCTAAACCTTTGTTAAAATAATTAATTTTATATAAATACACCATCACTTTTAGTGCCATTTCTATGGAGGCACTCAAAAGATTCAAGACTCCTCACATAGTTAGCATAAAGGATATCATAATTAGATGTGTCCAAAGTGGTCGCTAATTACCCCTTTTAGTAACCTAGATCCCTATTATCTTTGTTTGCAATTGATCATGATAAATGCATTAAAACACCATAGGTAGAAATAATAAATTTTCTAAGACCCCACGTGATGTGGTAGGAACCACTCAATCTAACATCTTGGATGTTGGGTTGTGTTATATTCTTTCCATGACTAGCCCCAATAGTTAAACCGGCTCCCCCTTCAATGCACTGGGTGCAATGAGGGGGGTCACAGGGGGGGCGATAGCACCCCATTTCAGGGGGTTTGAGGGGGGCGGTATCCCCCCTCTACGGGGTCCGGAGCAGCACCCCAAGGAAAAAAATTTTTGGACCCTATATTAGGTGGCCGGACCTACCGATGGTTTTGGGCACGATGGTCTTTGATCCATGGTATTTTGTATATCTAGTCAAGGGAACTATGGTTATGTTCTAATCTAGGGTTAATGAATTGGGGTTTATGGATTCTTCGACATGTATATATATGTATTGTAATATTGAAAGAACATAATGAAAAATCAATCTAGTAGTCTTGGTTTTGGGATCGAGGGGAAAATCTCTGTGTATATTTGTTTTAGGTGTTATGCTCTCGCCATTATTTATTTTTTGTTTTTAGAATTCGTATGCAGGTAATTTCTATAGGGGGTTAAAACATACATTTGTTATCAAAGTTGTTTTGGCTTCAAGGGGGCACCTTTGCTGCTGAGGGGTTTTGCTCAGGCCTGTGGTAGACCCTGTTCAGTGGGTGATCAGTAGGATCGGTTCTTGTGGTGAAAGAAGATGGAAAGCAGTGGAAAGATAGAGATCGAGAAATTTAATGGTCAGAGTTTTGAGTTGTGGAAACTCAAGCTGGAGGATCGATTCGTGGATAAAGATTAGTGGATCACAGTAGATCCAGGTACAAAACCAATGGTAGTGTCTGATGAAGAATGGAAGAAGTTGGATCAGAAGGAAAAAATCACAATATAATTGTGTGTCTCAGATTCAGTATTGCATAATGTATCAGGGGAAGCTACGATGAAGGCTTTTTGGGAACTTAGGGACTTTGTACCAATCTAAGTCTCTGGTGAATAAACTGTTCCTACAAAAAAAGTTGTATAACCTGAGGATGAAAGATGGAGACTTGGCGACAGAGCATTTGAATGCATATAATATTGTGGTAAGCTAGTTATTATCTTTTGATATTAAAATTTCAGATGAAGATAAGTGCATCAGTTTGTTGTGTTCTCTACTAGATTCATGGGATAGTTTGTTTGTTGCAATAGGTAGAAATGCAACTGCCTTACAGCTTAATGAAATAGTCTCATCCTTACTAACGGAGGAGATGAGATGGAAAAATATGGAGAGACGGAATGGAAATGCCTTGTCTATACGAGGATGGTCCTGGAATAGAAACAAAAATAAGTCCTTGAGTGGGAGATCTAAATCTAGAGGGAGATTTAAATCTCCAAGAAAACATGTAAAGGTGTGATGGAAATGTGGAAAGGAAGGGCACTACAAAAGGGACTATAAATATAAAACTCCTGAGAAAGGAAAGGGATCTGATGGTGCTCCTTCTATAGAGGCGAAAACCACTTCAGATGAAGGTGGGGATGTGTACTTGGCTTCTTCCTAAAGTACACATGTAGATCATGAGGCATGGTTGATTGACTCAGGTGCATCCTTTCACTTCACTCCCCATATGGAGTGGTTTTGTGAGTATGAGAAATATGATGGTGGTGATGTCTTCTTAGGGGATGACAAGAAGGTTAGAATCATTGGTTGTGGAAAAGTCAAGTTGAAGTTGCAAGGTGGAAGGATTAGAAAACTTTTGGGTGTTTTGCATATTCCTGCATTGACCAAAAATTTGATCTCTGTAAGCAAGATGGATGATGCAGGTGTAAAAACAGTGTTTGAGAAAGATACCTGTAAGATGGTTCGAAAAGCACTGGTATTGATGCAAGGAGTTTGAATTGGAACTTTTTACAAGCTACACGGTATCATTTTTATTTCTGAGTGCAACAGTTCTATGGCTCCTGAAAGTGGAGCAAAAAATCTAGTGGTCTCTGGAGAAAAGACCATGCTATGGCATCAAAGGCTTGGAAATATTGGAGAGAAGGGCCTTTGAATACTTCATGGTAAAGTTATAGTAGAAGGTATGTCTAATAGCTCTCTGGATTTTGATTTCCTTGAAAATTGTGTATATGGGAAGTAGAATAGGGTGAGTTTCCCCTCTTGTGGTAAGAGGGTGAAACAAATATTAGAGCATGTGCACAGTGATGTGTTTGGACCTATGTTGGTTCCATCAATGGGTAATTATGTGTACCATGTGTCATTTATATATGACTTCTCAAGGAATACATGGATATATTTCCTCAAGAAGAAACCTGAAGTCTTTGACAGGTTTAAAGAATTTAAGGCTCTGGTGGAAAACCAAACAGAGAAGAAGATAAAGGTGTTGAGGACAGATAACAGTGGAGAGTTTTGCAAGAAGGAATTTGAAGAGCTTTGTAAGAAGTGTGGTATAGCATGGCAGAAGACTACTCCATACACACCTGAGAAAAATGCATTTGCAGAAAGAATGAACAAGACATTCATGGAAAGGGCAAGAAGCATGATCAGTGGTGTCAAGTTAGGACCGGAATTTTGGGAAGAAGCGGTGGATACTGCATGTTACCTGGTCAACAGATCATATTCATTAGCGTTGGAGGATAAGACTCCACAAGTGCTATGGAATGGTAAGAAACATGCTATTTCACATCTGAGGGTATTTTGATGTGATGCATATGTACAGGTTCCAAAGGAGAAAATAACAAAGTTCGATAGTAAATATTTTGGGTCCCTATAATACTAGTGATTACCCCATTACTATTGTAGTTGTATCCCTTATTAATATTGTTGTGCCCCTATTGTCCCCATATTGTTATTACTGTGCCCCATAGAATCCTTCTATTGTTATTTTTGTGGCTTTATATTATTATTGTTAGGTCGACTAGGTTATGTTGTGACTCCTTAGACTCCTATATATAGAAAGGAGGTTTTGTCATTTGAATCATCCAAGAATTGTTCATTTACATAATGTAAAGGAGGTTTCCCCCTCGAAGAGGCTGAATTCTAAGGCGTTGATCTATCTTTTCTATCTTTTTCTTGAGCTGGTTTCATAATAAAATATGAAAGGTGCATGTTTATTGGGTATAAGGATGGTTTAAAAGGTTATAAGATTTGGAACCCAAGAACAAGGAAGGTTGTGTACAACCGAGATGTGGTGTTTAGAGAGGTGAGAGATGTTATTAAACATGAAGTCCTACCAAAGGAACTTGAGAAGATAGATTTTGAGCTAAAGGAGGAAGAATCAGACTCTACGACAGAAGAGGAATCAGAAGATGAAGAGCCACAAACTCTGGTTGTGAGAAGATCAGTTCGAGAAAGAAGGCATCCAGAAAGGTATATTCCATCTACTTTCTATTCAAATGTTTCTTTATCTATTACTAACGATGATCCCAGAACTGCGAATGAAGCAATAGATTTAGAGGATGGAAAACTCTGGAAAGAGGCCATGGTTGATGAAATGGCATAGTTGCACAAACATGAGATTTGGGAGTGGAGTTGCCGACTAGAAGGAAACCCATTGGCAGAAAATGGGTGTTCAAGAAGAAGATGAATGCAAAAGGAAAGGTGGAGAAATACAAAGCTCAGTTGGTAGAAAAAGGTTATTCCCAAGTGTCGAGAATTGATTTTGGTGATATTTTTTCCCCTGTTGCCGAGGTAGCTTCTATTAGATTACTTTTATCTATTGTTGTTGCTTTTATTTTGAGGTAGAATAGATGGATGTGAAGACAACATTTCTTCATGGGGATCTGGAAGAAGAGATCTACATGAAGAAACTTCAAGTATTTGCACTGGAGGGTAATAAAGAACGGGTATGCAAGTTAAAAGGTCTTTATATGGGTTATAACAGTCACCAAGGATGTGGTAGCAAAAATTTGATACATTTATACGGGGACTTGGCTTCACCAAAAGCAAAGCAGATCACTATGTAAATTTTCAATTAATTGGTGGTCATGTTATTTATCTGGTCTTGTATGTGGATGATATGTTGCTGGTTGGAAATGACAAAGAAATTATCTAGGATTTGAAGACCAGATTGTCCTCCAAATTCAACATGAAATATCTTGGTGACGCAAACTATATTCTGGGCATGGAAATTAAACGCGATCAGGAAAAGAGGAAGCTCTGGTTAAACCAGAGGAAGTATGTCGAGACAATAATATAGAGGTTTAATATAAAGGGTAGTAAACCAATGAAGGTTCCTATTCCTGTAGGTGTAAAGTTATATGTTGAATAGTGTCCCAAGACACAAGAAGAGGGAGAGGACATGTCCTGTGTTCCATATGCAAGTGCAGTCGGTAGTCTGAAGTGTGCAATGGTTTTTACTAGACCAGACAATGCACGTGTAGTGGGCGTATTGAGCAAGTTTGTGTCAAAACCAGGGAAGGAGCATTGGATAGCAATGAAGCGGGTTTCCAGGTATTTGCGTGGCACTAGTGATCATGGTTTATGCTACCAAGGAAGACTAGGATTAGATAGAGTTTTGGACATCCATGGCTTTGGTTATGCAAACTGAGTTGGAGACCTTGATCAGAGAAGATCTAAAAGTGGGTATCTGTTTGACCTATTTGGAGGTGCAGTTAGTTGGATGAGTAAGAGTCAATCTGTAGTGGCACTATCAACTACAGAGGCAGAATACATGGCAACCACTCATGCAAGCAAGGAAGCAGTTTGGTTGCAGAGATTGCATTCAAGTATGGGGTTAGTACAGTGAGCTATAAGGATAGACTGTGACAACAAAAGTGCAATTTTTTTGGCAAAGAACCCTGCTTATCATTCAAAGACAAAGAACATTGATGTTCAATATCACTTTGTGAGGGATATGGTAGAAGACAAAAAGGTGTTGCTGGTAAAGGTGGACACTTTGAATAATACTGAAGATGCATTGACAAAGTCTGTAAGCATTGAGAAGTTCTCTTGGTGTAGATAAACAATGGGAGTTATAGGGTTGGATCAATGACTAAACTCTCCTATGGTCCCCTGTGGAAAGAAAACAACAAGTGGGAGAACGTTGGGTTGTGTTATATTCTTTCCATGACTAGCCCCAGTAGTTAAATAGGGGGGCAGAGCCCCACCTTTATTCCTCTGGGTGCATCAGGGGGGGCCACAGGTAGGGGCAGTAGCCCCCCCTTGTTGGGGGGTATGAGGGGGGTGGCAGCCCCCCTCGATGGGGTTTGGGGCAGTGCCCCAGGGAAAAAAAAATAGACTCTATATTAGGTGGGTGGACCTACCTATGGTTTTGTGCATGGATTTCACACATGGTTTTGGGCGCGATGGTTTTCGGTCCATGGTATTTTGTACATCCGGTCAAGGGAACTATGGTTATGTTCTAATCCAGGGTTAATGGATGCTTCGGCATGTATACATATGTATCGTAACATTCAAAGGAACATAATGAAAAATCAATCTAGTAGTCTTGGTTTTGGGATCCAAGGGAAAATATTTGTGTATATTTGTTTTATGTGTTATGCTCTTGCCATTATTTATTTTCTATTTTTAGAATTCGCATGCAGGTAATTTATATACGAGGTTAAAACTTACACTAGAAAGTGAGAAGGGAAGGTAAAATCCTTTAAAGGTCACCCTATTTCTAGATAATATGATAAGGAAACAAATCAAAAAAGGAATAGAGGACATTGGATAAGGAACTAGAAAGTTATGAAGGTTCCAATAAGATCTAGAACCCTGAGCCTTTAAGAAAGGAAAATATGGGTGATGAAGAAGTAAACAAACCTAGACAATATTGACTAGTCACTTTTGAATTCCCCATCCAAGATCCTGTTGTGATATTCCAAATGAAAAATGTTCCTCTCTCTACCCTTCCAAATTTTCATGCCCATTTAAAGAAGGATCCAAATACCTTTTTGTTTGAGTTTGATGTTCTCCGTCGTAGTTATGATTACTCTTTAGATGCTTAGAAATTGTTTCCTGCAACCTTAAAATATGGATCCCTTCATTGGTTTATAGGAATTGGGGGAAATTCCATTCAAACTTGGGATGACATGAAGAAAACATCTTTTAATAAATATCAAGCCTATTGTTAAGTCTGGGATATTAAAGAATAAATCTTCAAAATTTACCAAGTAATACATTGAAAGTATGGAGGATTACATGGAAAGATTCTAGTATAATCTACAAAGAACAAAACAAAATACTCTAAACCTAGAAACCTTATGTATCCTTTTTCTTAAAGGTATATGAGAGGTTTGTCTCAAAACATTAAACCTTAATGGAGCAAGAAATTATTTTTTGTTATCTTATGAAGAGATTTATGACTTGTGCAAGCAATATTCTAGAGAGAGCTTGAAATATGTAAACATTTGTCGAAATGTGATATGTTGGACACCTAATCCTCTAGGGGTTGGTGTGGAAGCTGAGTAGCGAAAAGGAGTCTAAGAAACCACTTGGAATATGAATCCAAGGGTCACACCATGTACTATAAATGTATATCATTTGTTAATAATAAGTGTACTCTCTTTATTATCATTCATATTCTATTGCTCCCATGTGTGTGTTTAACATGGTATCAAAGCTCAGGTTTCTAGGTTTAAGCATTTTGCATACACCTTTGTAACTCCTCTTTGTTCAGGCTCTTCTACTCATCAAATCTGCCATTCTGGCTAAGCCTGGTAGCTTTGATGTTGATGCTTCCACTGGTCTAACAGTGTATTCATTGACTTGAATAGTTCTGTAGTGTTGCCTTCTCTAATCCTGTCGCTACTTGATACCTGCATACACAATGCTCAGCCTTTTCTGTGCTCAGATTTGTAACTCCCATTCCTACCATGAATCCCTGCAATGGATAGAGCATTCTATGATTTCTGCCTTTAATAGTCTGGTGTGTACGTTGTTGGCTACCCCGTGTTGGTAGTGTGGAAGCTTAGACCTCGTTTTGAAACTTGAAAGCTCGTGAAGTTATGAATGCCACTCCTAGTATTGTAGGTTTTAACCCCGTACAGAAATTACCTGCATACAAATTCTAAAACACAAGAAATAAACAATACAAGAGCATAACACATAAAACACATATACATAGAGATTTTCCCCTGGACCCCAAAACTGGGACTACCAACTTGATTTTTCATTATGTTCCTTTCAATGTTATATTACATGTTTATACATGTGGAAGAATCCAATACCATGGACCGAAAACCATCACATCCAAAAAACATGTGCGCAAATCCATGCACAAAACATAGGTGGTCCCCGCTTAACCTAACATAAAGGGTCCAAAACCAAATTTTTCTGGGCGCTACCCCAGGGACCCCATTAAAGTCGGGTTCCGGAGTATACCTCAAACCCCTTGTGGACCCCCCCCCCCCCCCCCCCCCCCCCCCCCCCCGCTACACAATTTGCGCAACGAAGGGGGGCTCCACCCCCTCTCTAACCCTCCAGTTAACTACGTGGGGTAGTCGTGGAAAGAATATAATACAACCCAAAATTCTCCCACTTGTTGTTTTCTTTCCACAGTTGGCCACAAGAGAGCTTAGTCATTTTTCCAACCCTGAAATGCCCATTGTCTCTCTACACCAAGAGAACTTCTCAAAGCTCACAGATTTTGTCAATGCATCTGCACTATTCTTCAAAGTGTCCACCTTTACCATTTTGCTGAGGTGTATATGGAGTTGTCTTCTGTTGTGCACCACACTTCTTATAGAATTCTTCAAATTCCTTGCTGCAAAACTCTCCACCACATCTGTCCTCAGCACCTTTATCTTCTTCTCTGTCTGATTTTCCATGAGAGCCTTAAATTCTTTAAACCTGTCAAAGGCTTTAGATTTCTTCTTAAGGAAATATATCCATGTATTCCTTGAGAAGTCATCTATAAATAATACATAGTACATAGACTTACCTAGTGATGGAACCTTCACAGGTCCAAACACATCACTGTGAACAAGATCTAATATTTGTTTTGCCCTCTTACTACCAGAGGAGAAACTCACCTGATTCTGCTTCCCATATACACAATTTTCACAAAAATCAAAATGTAGAGAGATATTACTCATACCTTCTACCATACCTTTACCATGAAGTATTCGAAGGCCCTTCTCTTCAATATGTCCAAGCCTTTGATGCCAAAACATGGTCTTCTCTCCAGAGACCACTAGATTTTCAGCTCCACTTTCAGGAACCACAGAACTATTGCACCCATCAACAACCATGCTACCTTGCAGCTTGTACAGAGTTCCAATTCGAACTCCCCACATCAATACTAGTGCTCCCGAACCATTTTGTAGATATCCTTCTCGAACACTATTTTTACACCTGCATTATCCAGCTTGCTTACAGAAATCAGATTTATGGCCAATGCAGGAATATGCAGAACACCCGAAAGTGTTCTAACCCTTCCACCTTGTAACTTCAACTTTACTTTTATGTGACCAATGATTCTAGCCTTCCTATCATCCCCTAAGAAGACATCACCACCATCATATTTCTCATACTCGCAGAACTATGAAGGAAGCAGTAGATTCAGAGGATGGAAAACTCTGGAAAGAGGCCATGGTTGATGAAATGGCATATTTACACAAAAATGAGGCTTGGGATCTGGTGGAGTTGTCAGCTAGAAGGAAACCCATTGGTAGCAAATGGGTGTTCAAGAAGAAGACAAATGCAGAAGGAAAGGTGGAGAAATACAAAGCCTGGTTGTTAGCAAAAGGATATTCCCAAGTGTCAGGAATTGATTTTGGTGATATTTTTTCTCCTATTTCCAAGGTAACTTCTATTAGATTACTTTTATCTGTTGTTGTTGCTTTTCATTTTGAGGTAGAAAACATGGATGTGAAGACAAAATTTCTTCACAGGAATCTGGAAGAGGAAATATACATGAAGCAACTTGAAGGCTTTGAGGTGAAGGGTAAGAAATAACTGGTATGCAGGTTAAAGAAGTATCTGTATGGGTTAAAAAAATCACCAAGGATGTAGTATCAGAAATTTGATACATTAATATGGGGACTTGGCTTCACCAGAAGCAAAGCAGATCACTGTGTGTATTTTAAATTAATTGGTGTTCGTGTTATTTATCTGGTCTTGTATGTGGATGATATGTTATTGGTTGGAAATGAAAAAGAAATTATCCAAGATTTGAAGACCCAATTGTCCTCTAAATTCAACATGAAAGATCTTGGTGCTGCAAACTATATTTTGGGCATGGAAATTAAAAGAGATCAGGCAAAGAGGAAGCTCTGTATAAACCAGAGGAAGTATGTCGAGACAATGCTACAGATGTTTAATATGCACGATAGTAAACTGGTGAAGGTTCCTATTCCTGTAAGTGTGAGGTTATCTGTTGAACAATGTCCCAAGACATAAGAAGAGGAAGAGGACATGTCCCGTGTTCCATATGCAAGTGCAGTCTATAGCTTGATGTATGCAATGGTCTGTACTAGACCAGACATTACACATGCAGTGGGAATATTGAGCAGGTTTATGTCAAAACCAGGGAAGGAGCACTGGACAACAGTGAAGTGGGTTTTCAGGTATTTGTGTGGCACTAGTGATTATGGTTTGTGCTACCAAGGAAGATCAGGATTGGATAGAATGTTGGATATTTATGGCTTTTTTGATGCAGACTAGGTTGGAGATGTGGATTAGAGAAGATCTACAAGTGGGTATGTGTTTAACCTATTTGGAGGTGCAGTCAGTTGAATGCATAAGAAACAATCTGTAGTGGCACTATCAACTACAGAGGCGGAATACATGGCAGCCACTCATGCAAGCAAGGAAGCAGTTTGGTTGTAGAGATTGTGTTCAAGTATAGGGTTAGTATAGGGAACTATAAGGATAAACTGTGACATCCAAAGTGCAATTTTCTTGGCAAAGGACCCTGCATATCATTCAAATACAAAGCACATTGATGTTGGGTATCACTTTGTGAGGGATATGATAGAAGACAAAAAGGTGTTGCTGGTAAAGGTGGACACTTTGAAGAATACTGCAGATGCATTGACAACACTTGTGAGCTCTGAGAAGTTCTCTTGGTGTAGAGAGACAATGGGCATTTTAAGGCTGGAAAAATGACTAAGCTCTCTTGTGACCCCCTGTGGAAAGAATATAACACAACCCAACAGGCATAACGCAGTTTGTAGAGATAATATAACATTGCTCCTGGTATAACGCGATTTGTAGAGATAGTATAAGGCTATCCAAATTTCAGCTTAAATTATAATGTTGTCTCTGCTTAAATTATAACACTGCCTATGCTTCCAACTATTGGTATTGAGAGGTGGAACTGGTAATGGATCTTAATTCTCGTCTTTCAGCCTCAAGCAACAAATGACTATAGAATTGATCCTTTTTAAAACATGGAATTGCAATCACAAGACAACAGACAATACTGAAGTCACAGTGCCTCAAAATTGTCTGCAAAACATTCACCGTAGAGCTTCAATGGAGAACTAATTTTCTGCGAAGTATTGAAGTATTCAAGTTGATCCATTGTTTTATATTCTTATACTGCATTTTCCTATTTCCTATGACAAACTGAAGGCTTCATGGAGAATGAAGAGCCCAAGGCAAATTAATATCAGTTAATACTCCAGCTTCATAAGACCCACAAATTATTGAGCAAGTTGCATATTTTATAGTGGGGCCAGTTCAGATCTCTTTAAAGAATTAGAATGGCATAGGCTTGTGTGACTAAATATACAGAGGGCCATATCTTGACAAATTCGTAACTGTGGGGGGCTGAATGTAGATACTGGAAGAAGTTTTAATTATTGGGCATGATTCCAAGGAGAAATAGGGTTGAAATCCCTCACTGTAAATGTTGGACGAGAGCTGCATAATTTCTATGCTGAATCACAGTTAAGGTGGAATGCGTTAACTGCTATTCGAAGGTTACCACTATCCCCCACTGCATGAGGCTATATATCATCTTCGAGAGGCTCATATTGATGAATGTGTGGAGTCTGGGCCTTTATTGGTGAGCTGGAAGGTGATACAACCACCTTATGGTGTCTATGACAACTGTTGGTACCTTTATATTGATTTCTGTTGGGACATTTTGAGGTGTTGTACGGAGAGGAGAAAATTCTAAACTTATATGTGTCATTGAAGAACAGAAAAACTACATTGAATTGTCTTTTGTACCCAAGTTCCTCTACTCTAATTGTCGCCATTCTATTTGCATAGTAAATACTAAGAGGAAGTTGCCTATTTTCTCTCTTTCTATGACATAAATTACATATATCAGTCCTATGTAAATTTCCGTGCTTGAAATATATCAGCCTGAAATTTTGGTAGCTTCATTCTGGGTATATGTCATTTATTGCATGTATTTTTTGAGTTGGAATTGTGAGAAAACACCCATAGTAGTACACAGTCGAGCTGATTAACAAAATGCCACACTGAAACCATAGCACAAACTCAGAAATTTAGTATGAGAAATTAAGTTTTTTCAAAGAAGGGATATTACACCAATGAAGGCCGAGCTACTTAGAGAAGAGAGCGAAAGTGTAAGGTTTCTGTATAAGATCTGAAATCATCATTTAAAGATCATTTATGTGCTACAACAATAATCCAAATTTATGATTATATCAGTCCTGAAAGGAGCGATTAGTTTGAATATTTTACAAATACATTTTCACGATGGAAAGGAGTTGATCTCCCTCAAAATTCTAAGCATAAAATATAAATTGGAAGCCCTAAAGTCTGGCCACTGTCACCTCCAAAAAAAAAAGCTGAAATTCTGAGCAAGATTGAGTTCTCAATTAATCTGTCACCCTCCTTCATGATATCATCTTGGAGAAAGTAATACAGTGGTAAATTTTGAGTATATAAATCTACAATCCGATCCAAAAATATTGAGACAGTAAACCAACCTGTGGAAAAGAATCTGAGTCTTGAAGGAGAATCAAACTTATGCATCTCTGTAGGAAGAAATAATTTTTGACTCAAGGAAGGAAGAAGTTTTCAACAATGAATGTGTCATGCGCCAACTCATGAAAGGACCCTTGAAGATTTCATCTAGATCAGAAGAGCTTGTGGGCTACAAACTTATCAAGCTGGAAATTCTGTTAAGGCAGCAATATCGGGCTTTTTGTGTAGAAATTGAGGCACAAGACATGAGCAGACATCAGTGCAAATTAATTCATGTTGAAAAGTTGGAAAATTAATTTTCTAAAACCATTATTGCTTCTATAAGTGCCTTTTTGGTCATTTATTGATTTGATTGTTTGAATAATGGAGAAATTTCATGGATTATTAGCGTTATTAAGCATTGTAATCTTATCCACCGGTGGAAGCACAGTTAAAGTCAGCAAAGACACTCTCAGAGATATTCAAACATCTTTACAACATACAAAAGAAAACATTGTTTTTTTGCAACTTGAATCTCAACTACAGCAAGAAGAATTACAGCAGTGGAGTCACCATTTTGAACCTATTTTTGTTTAGAAGATTCCATAAATAGCAAGTTAATAATGTTACAATTCATTCAAATTTAGTACCCAATGAAGCAGTAGTTGTACATGCAGATATAGAAGTCCAATAGACACCTCCTAAGTCGGTCATCAGACCTTGGGAAGAGCTTGTTAGCAACAAGCATATAACTGGTCTTGGATATGACAAGGACATGTCCTTTAATATTCCAGACTGTTGGCCAGATAAATTGTTCTTGCGGACAAGGCTGCTCTCCCTAGTATCAAAAGATATCTAGCAACAAGCAGGACAAGCAAATCTACCTTTCTCTAAACATATTGCGATTCATTAATAAAAACTAAAGAGGTGTTTAGACCCTACCTTAAGTCCAATGCTAGTTTGTAGCAGCCATCCTTAAACCGTCTGAAAGAGTTTCCTTTTGAGAACCTACAATCATAAACAAGCACACATCAAATAACACCTGCATAGCTAATATAATAAATCATGTTCATTATGGTGATCAAGGAATCCATAAAACACAGCTTATTGAGAAAAATAAACATGATTGTATTAACTTTGAAATAAAAGAACTTTACAACCTTTGGTGCCTTGATGCTGTACAAGCTCTTCCCAAGGTCTGAAACTGGAATCTCCTCTACTTTGACAAGCCTCACACTCTTCCAAATGAGAACAAAAAGGTATGTAATCTCTCCTCACAAAAGCTCAATTAGGAAGACTAAGTTCCAGTAGCATTTCACCTCAAAAATACTCAACTTTCAACCTCCTCAGTAACCAGTCCAATGTTTCATTTTATAGTGCAAAGGAAGGAGGTTACAAGTCCACCTATGAAGGGATATAGTCCTCCTTCAAAGGGATAAGCTCCTCACATCAAGGGGTTAGCTCCTTAAGGTATGGGATGCATGAACCTTTAAGGAGCGAACTTGCCACCTCAAGATTCTCTCTAGAAGCTTCCAAAAATGACTCAAAGTGAGTTTTTAAGAACATACTTGCACCTTTTTAACTTTTACAGGGGTCCACACCCATAACACAGAGACAGAATGGTCAGGTGCGCAGGGGACATGACCATTAGGTGCGGGACCGCAAATAATGCTAAGAGAAAGTGTGGAACCAGAGTTTTAGAGACTTTTAAGGACTTTCTCTTATTTTCAAGGCTTGATATGAAGAAATGAGGTTTAAGACTTGCAAAGGAGGAAAGTATGAGTGGTGATAGACTCACACAGATTGTAGAATGTCAAGGTGACAATTTTTTGTGCAACAGATTGCCCCCTAAAGTGCGAAGTCTATAATAGATGAGGATAGCATTTGTCATCTAAGAAGAGTGAAGTACTTTATCATTTCAAGGATCATCCTGTGAACACCCCAGTCAGAATCTATAAAAACATTCAATGCAAAATATATATATGTGAACATATCATCACTGAGGTAGGCATTCCCATGCTCAGATCAAAACTAACTAGAATACTAACTAAACTGCTCTGATATAGGAATGATTTTGTAATACATCACAAGTATAGACATATGTAGACATAGTATGGGTGTAGCCATCTATTTATGAATAACAAAATTCCACTGTATAATGAATAACAAAATTCCTCGCAGCCTGGATGGTGGAAACTAGATCCAGGGTCTTGATTTCTACTTCCCGAACTAGTACGATTCTATCCGTGTGAATGAATGTATCGAAGTCGAACATGGTAGAAACCACTTGATTACCAGTCAATGATGTGAACAGTTAACAAGTGTGAGAGAAACCACCAGTAATATCAATGGCTCTCAAAGTACTCAGTACAATCCATGAAATGTGAATAAATAAGTTGATGTCGAACATGTCACAGAATCCTTTGATCGAAGGTCAATGATGTAACCTGTCGTCGAAGGTGAGAAACCTACCATTAGGCATGCAGATTCCAAGGTACTGACTATTTCTAGATCATGTTTCTAGATAATGAGTTGGAGTCGATAGAAAGTGATCCATTGTAGGCAAGCCCACAACACGAAATCATAGATCAAGTTTTGAAGAAATATATTTGGCAAGGACTAACTCAGGGATGGTCAAAATGGATGACAAATATTTTGCAAATGAATGGTTTATTGGAAATGACCTCTTGAACACATAACAACACTACACATGGTTTGGTGACAATTGACCCAAAGCTAATACCCATAAACTAGTTGAATACTTTCAATATGGTTTGATTAATTGTTAGGCAAAGGATTTCCCAACCCAGGTGAACAAAAAGTTTCATGTTCAAGAGTGGTTAACTGCTTTTCTAAAACACATAGTATAACAAACAGGTTCATTTTTCTCTCTTTTCCCCCACCATTTCTGGCAAGTACCTCTTTATTTTTGACAAGCTTGAGGAGGATAACATTTGCTTGATTATAAGCTCATCCTTCAGATGAGTCCAACTTAGTTTAAAATTCAAACCCTAAGAAGGAGTGGTCTATTCCTGTTTAAAATTGAACAGGTCCTTTACTATTGAATTTTAACGAGTCCAATATAGGAAAAACTCAGTGTTTTTCAATTTGAGGGAGTCAGAAGAAAAACTTAAGAAAAATCCATGGTTGTCCTTTTTCGTAAATTTGTGTCCCCCAAGCCTGAAAAAGTGTAAAATAATACTTTAGAGAACTGCTTGACCATTACAATCAAGGGGTACTTTTCATAATTAGTGATTCTGATCAGAAAAAGTAAAAAAGCGATCGAAAACACATCGTTTTATAACCAATATCGAACTTGAAACGACAAAAGTCTGGCGATCTTTTCATGTTTATACGGTCAGAAAAGAGCTGTAAGTGGATCGTCCTTTTAGTTCCATTTTAACGAGTTTAAAAAGAAAAAACTTGGATCTTTTCATATTTTACGAGTCAAAAAAGAGCTTAAAGAGGACTCCAATGTTTCACTTTTTCGTAAATTTTGGAAGAGTCTGAAAAAGTGAAAGGTATCCTCTTTGTTGAAAATGATCAATTCTCCTTGAGAATCCAATATTCTGCACAAAAACTCAAAACATTACTCATACCTATTTAAAATAAATAAAAATGCATAAAAAAGTTACCTTTTTAAAGTGAAAAATAAATAAATTAAAAATTCATTTATTCAAAAAAGCTTATAAAAAGGGCTTTTTTAAATTCATTTTTGCCATTTGACTTCAGAGTGAGAAGTAAGAGCTTTTGGGTAAGAAACTTGATGTGAAGATTGGAGAAAACATTACCGTTGGAATCGAAAATCGTCAGCTCCAGGTAATCCACATCATCCCTACCTTGCATTTCAACCATTTAATTTTCATTTTAGGGATTTAAAATTGATTTTTTAAGGAAAATTTTGTTTAAAAATCCGCTTGCGGGGGTCCACAAGTGCAACATGCGGCCCCTGCGGACCCCGACTTTTTTGCACAAAGGAAAAAGTCGGGGTCCCGCACCTTTTCCTAAGGACAAGTGAGGACCTACGCACTATCCCTAACTAGTGGGTGCCGACCCAGTGAAATAGGTTTTAAAACTTCAATTTTTTCCATTTCCGCCCAAACATTTTGAACTAAATTGTTCTAATACGCCTTTTTGCAATGTAGGATATACAAAATGCTCACTTGGTGGGAACGCGAGCACGAGGATGTGGATCTTGCCACATTAATTCATCCACCTACAATACAGGCATTAAAATCATGTGAACTATTTAAATTCTAGGCCATACCCGGCATGAGGGCTCAGGTAGACTTCCTGCAATGGCTGGTAGACAGGTGGAGCACACAGGACCAGTGTTTCATGATTGGTGGCCACCAGCTCGAAATCGAGCTAGAGGAAATATATTTCTTGACTAGTTTGCCCAAGAGAGGTGAACAATTATCTCTTTTCAGGACTAGGCTAGGTAGCCAGTCTGTCGCTAGTCTCTGACTAGAGTTTTTCAATGACCAAACAAAGGACAAACGAATAGATATTAAAATTATCTCTCGCCATGAACTTAAAGTGATTACATTTACTATCACCAGACTATGCAGGAGCGTAGCATTGCATGTAGCTACTAGATCCCAGATGTGAATGGTAGTAGACTATTATCGAGGCACCATCTTCAACAGATGCGAGGCTGTGTTGGCGAATGTGAAAGGCCAATTGACTAAAGCAAAGAACGGACAACTAAAAAACTTTGGATATGGTTTCTTGGTTGTAAGCTTTAGTCTAGAGAGGGTCCCTATGTTGGTCCCACAGCAGCTTTCCGTTGAGGCTGGACTTCCTCGAAAGCCTAGGATTATGCATTGGGTTGCAGTGATGGCTTGTCATCCTAAGGAGGGTTCAGAGGTTGTCTGATTTCCACCTGAGTATTTTCGTTGGTTAAGGAACCAACTTTTTATGATTTAGGATTTTCCATATGCTGGGATGGATTGTCGTGGTGATCCAGACATGGTTCTTCCACCAGGAGAGGAATGGGATGATTTAGGTAAAATCATTTTCAACACTTTTTAAATTTTTAACTATTTTTTTTTTTTAAATCATCCAAAACTGATAGTAAAAAGTTTTAAATGCAGATGTGGGTCCACGGCGACCAACCACTCTCTAGCCCTATGAGAGAAGACACCCAGCTGTAGCAGTACCGGCCCCACAGGACCAATCTACAGATACCCTGACCGAATTGGAGAATCATCTAGATCATTTGACAGCAGATATTCTAGATACTAGTATAGATGATATTCCACTTAGGTTATAGCATTACGTGATTGGGGTCCTAGGACCTTTTAGGAGGTTCCTTTGTGGGGTGGCCTGAGCAGTGGTTTCTTATCATGATCATCATCAGGGATAGGATGATTGTCTTTGTAGACTCATATGACATTTATGTCTTTTTGTACTATCATTTTTTACCAATCATAAGGTGTTTTTCAACCTATGATCGAAGAAGATGTATATTTGAAACACTTCTATGCTATGATATATCACTATTACTAGCTATCTTGTATGACATGTTATGGAATGTTTTAAAATTTACTGTTTTGATTATTGCAAATTTCTATTTAACATTCGAGAAGCAACTGCATCTACTAATGTATTTAAATATCTTGGAATATGCTGATATTCAATGTAGTCAAATTCACATTACAAGAGACAAACTCTCAAAAATAATCTTAATAACACTGGATTTCTAATGGCATAAACCCTATTAAGCTATAATACAACGAGTTCAGAATCTAACCTAACAATCAAACTTCGAATCCCAAATGAGATGGATTCAGATAATAACTCAATCACTGCAATATACTCTGCAATGTTATTTGTTGTTTCACTGAGGCTTACCCCATTCATAGATACTAACTCATCAAAGGGTGAATAGATAACCCAAGCTGCGGAAGAAATTTTCCGTGTACTACGACAAGTACCATCATCAAAACCAATGTATGTTTGAAGAGACGTCGACATCTGCAATATCAAGAGTAAAATCGAGATAAGCAGGAATAATGATAAAAACACTCTCTAAACTAGGCACACTTTCTAATCTAAAACATACCAACTAGAAAGAAACTATTCTAACAAAAATCTCCACAACAACATTTAAGCATAATATCTTTTCAGGTAAAGCCCATTTCTTGGTTTACCCAAAGAGACACCATCAAAATCTACCAATTCATAGGCCCCTTTTTCCAGTTTTCACTTAACAACATAAGGACCATGCCACATAGGTACAAATTTTCCAGCCCCTAGCTTATCATTTGCTTGATCATATAGTAAAACTAGGTCTCCTTCTGAAAAATTACGAGGTGTAACATTTCTGTCATACTGAGCTTTTATTTGTTTTGCATGAGTCTCGATTGCTAATGAAACATCACGTCGATTCTCATCTAGCTGAGCTAAGTACAACAAATGTTTCTCCTCTTCGGAAGTGGCTGGGAGTAATTCTATGGCTATTTGTAATGAAGGAATTTCGCATTCAATGGGTAACACTGCTTCCAGACCGTAGACCAGTTGAAAAGGAGTGAAACTAGTTGATGTTTTTACTGAGGTTTGATATGCCCAAAGTGCTGAAAATAACATGTTATGCCAATTCAACCTATTAATACCAATGATTCGTTGGATCATAGTGACTAGAACTTTATTGATAACTTCAACCAGACCATTAGCCTGTGGATAATATGGAGTAGAACTATCATGATGCAAGCTAAGTTGATCTGTTACTTCAGTCATGATGATGTTTCGAAAATGACTTCAATGATCAGTAATAATCGCTTGATGAACACCGAATCTAGCAATTATATGATTGAAAATGAAAATTGTAGCAGTTTTGCCATCTGCCGAAAATGTAGGCATCGCCTCGGCCCACTTAGTAAAATAATCTACCGCAAGAATGATATATGCATGCCCCCCGGCCGAGTGAGGGTTACATGTAATAAAGTTGATACCCCACTTTGCGAAAGGACCGACCGCAATTATAGGGTGGAGAGGAGCAGGTGGAGCACGCATCTTACAATCAAAAATTTGACAATTGTGGCATTTCCGGACTGCATAGATACAATCTTTAAATAAGGATGGCCAGAAATAACCAGCGTGCAATATCTTTTGGGTTGTGGCATACCCAGACATATGACCACCACATGCTCCAGAGTGATAGTCATTCAGAACCTTTTTAGCTTCTTCATGAGTCAGACAACGTCGGAAAACAGAATCCGCCCCACGACGATAAAGTGTATCTCCAATAATATTGTATTGTTGTGATTGGAAACGTATTTTCCTTCACTAAGATCGTGAGATTTTAGGCCGAAAAGATTGGGTTTGGAGATAAACAATTATATCTCCATACCATGGATCAAGAGTACTGATAAGAAATAAGGATTCATCCGCAATGGGTTCTTCCACCACAATTTCAGTATTAGTGCGGGGAAAATCACACATTAGTTCCGCAAAAACCAAAGATTTCTTTTCCTTGGATTTTTCAAATTCCAAGTCAAATTCCTGCAGGATAACTATCCATTTGGAATACTTGCCCCCTAGCAATCGTTTGGTCAAAATTACAGTGGTTTTGCATAATAAGATGTAGTGATGAAATCTTTGGACAGCTTGAACAGCTGCCAAGGCCAATTTCTCCACATGTGAATATTTAATCTCAGTTTGATTTAGAGTTTAAATAAGATAGTAAATCACATGCTCACTGTTGAATTCATCTTCCTAAACTAATACCATCCCATTGGTGGAATGAGAAGCGGCGAGGTACAAGAAGTAATCTTGGTTGTAGTTGGGAGGATGCAATAACGGTGTATGGGTTAACGTGTGTTTAAGTGCATCAAAAGATTTATCGGCTATCTCATCCCAATAGAATGGGGTATTCTGTTTCAACAACTCGGTAAAACCTTTTTTTATCTCAGTGTAGTTAGGAATGAAATGACGTAAAAAGTTTGCTTTCCCTTGTAAACTTTAGAGTTGGTGAAGAGTCGGAGGAGGAGGTAATTTGACAATAGCTTCAACCTTCGAGGGATTGACACGAATGTTGGCTTTCGAAACAACAAATACCAGTAAACGACCCATTTCTATACAAAAAACACATTTGTGTGGATTCAGCCTAATTCGATAATGCCTACATCTCATAAAGATTGCTCGTAAATGAGTGAGATGATTGGCTCTATGTAATGAATGAGCAGGTAAATCATCGAGATATGGTTGCACAATGTCCTTGATGTCATGAAAGTTTCTCTAGCATTCTTCAATCCAAAAGGTAATTTGCAATAAGAAAATGTCCCCCATGGACAAATGAAAGTCGTTTTAGGTTGATCAGTAGGGAGTATGTTGATTTGATTGTAACTAGAAAAACCATCCATAAAGGAGAACATTTCACTGCCAGCACAATCATCAATAATTTGATTGATATAGGGGGTTCGATAATTATCTTTAGGACAAGCTCAATTAATATCCCTATAATCGATACATATTCTTATCGTTCCTTGCTTTTTGTTAACAGCAACAATATTCGATACCCAATCCGTTAATGGAATTGGATAAATGAAACCTGCTCGAAGTAATTTCTCAACTTCAACTTTATTAGCAGCAGCTTTTCGTAGATGTATTCGATGCAAACGTTGCTGGAAAAGTTTAGCATCCGGGTAAGTTTTAATTTCATAAACAACAATTGATGGATCAATTCCTGGCATTTCTTCATATGACCAGGAAAACACGTCACGAAATTCTTGAAATAGGGCTTTATAAGTTTAGATTTCATCATCCGTACAGGAAGCACCTATATGAATGTTTTCAATGATTCTGGGTTTCACTGAAATGTCAATAGGAACCATTTGAGAGATGTTTCCCATAATCGGTGGTAAAAATAGATGACAAATCATTTTTAAAATGATCAAGCTAAGGTAAAAATGAAGATCAATGATGAAGATCTTCCCATGGTAAATCATCAACAGACAAAAGTTCATGAATCTACTCATCAGTATGAATAGGATCAGAAAATGTTGTTGAAGCTGAGGTTGATATTGAAAGTGATTCTCCATGGACTACATTCTTTGGATTGATTTCGGTTGAACAATATTCAGAAAACAATTGTACAGCCTGATATGCAATTTCAAAGGGACTCAAAGGCATCGCGTCCAAATGAGTCCACCTCAGAATCGGAAGGTACGATCCAAGGATCATCAAAAGCAATAGTGTTCGATGAAATGATATGAATAGTTGCAAAAAAAGGCAATACGTTAGGAGGAGGAAAAGAAAAAGTTCCTAGTAAACCAGAATATTTAATCAAACCTACCCCAACATCCTTGTAAGGGATAACTATTTTACCAACATGTTGAATACTATCAGAAGAGGCTAGGTCAGATGAAAAATAAGTCAGCTAGTCTATCGTAACGATCTTTCCATTATGAGGAAACTTGATAAGCTGAAAGACCGATGAAACAACAACAGTCATAATGTAAGACCAACTGCAACCCAAGAGAAGGTTGTAATCTAGAGGGGCATCAACCACTTCCACATCTAGATTTATAGTTTTGCCTTCAACCCCTATAGGTAAATCCTACAAAATGCCAAAAGGATCAAACCCTCGTCCATCAAAATCCTTTAGAATTGTCAGGGATTGATTGAGTGTAGGAGAACCAAGTGATCTCCAACGCTGAATCAACATAATACATGTAGAAGCTCCCTCATCAATCACAGTCCGAAAACAAGGTATGTTTTTTACTAACACTGGAATCTGGAAAGCCATTTGATGAGCTAGGTGAGGTGTACTATTCTCTAAATCGAAGATTATAAGGTTCAGATCTTGAATATCAACAACTCCTATAGTAGACAATAGTAATTTACATTGTGTTGGGCATGATTGCAACACCTCCAAAGCCGACATTGTTGAAGGGGAAATAACTAAATCTTCAACAATGTTATAATTCTGAGCAGCTCTTGCATGTGGATTGAAAGCTTATTTTCAAAGTATACCTTTAGCAGGTGGTTTGATTACTAAGTCTAGGTTAGGTTTCTCAATCTGTAGCGGATCAGAACCAGAAGGAGTTGAAGTTGATGGGTTTGAATTAAAAGATTCTACTTCATTACCACCAACAGGATTTTTACTACCATAATCTTGTGATCGCGTCGCAATCCTGACATGGGACAACATCATAATGGGTTCTTCTGAGGCATTTGAGGAAGAACTGATCATCTTACTATCTTGGCTAGGAAAAGGATCCTTCAAGATAGTAGGTGTTTGAGAACCTTTGACGATTTTCGAAACCTCAGCTCGATGTGGGTAGTCTCTCGTAAAATGCTCTTCATCACAAATGAGACAAGGATAGTGAGGTTTATGTTTCTCGTCAATAGATTCATTTTTATCTGATTTCTCTTTTGATTTTTGTTTATTTTTCTTCTTCCCCTTCTTTTTACCGCTGGATTTTGATTTGGCCGTAGATGATTCTATGACATGGATATCAGCAGGAATTTCAGCGGAAGAGTCTCCTATCGAGGAATCTGGTAAAGTTATAATAGGATAAGAATTCTTTGAAGATTTCTTCTTGCTTTTGGTACTAACTGAACCAGTCATACCATTAGTGGCATGAGACCCTGAAGGAGCTGCAGTTATTTGATTGTGCTTTGGAAGGTCGGGGATTTTTTCATGTAAAGTACCTGACTGAATATAGATGTGGTCAAGGTACTGAGCCTGAGCAATTACTTGCTCTTCAATAAGAACTTCTGCCTTAGCTACATCCTCAGTGTTTTTAGGTAATAATGATTTAACAAACCATTCTGCTAAAATTTGATCCGGAATAAAAACTTTCACTAAACGTCGTCTATGTCGCCATTCATGAATATGATCTAAAATATATGTGGATGTTGATTGTTTTAATGAAGTTAATAATTCCGTGCCATTTTCGTATTTGACAGGAAACTAAAAATGAGTTAAGAAAGAAGTGGCTAGCTGACTAAACTTATAAAAAGAGCCTCGTGGTAACTCAATGTACCATTTGGTAGCAAGACCAATCAGAGTGCGTTGAAAAAGACGTAAGCGAATTGAATCATCGATAATGGAATTAGGTGCACACCAGAGGTGATAAGTCATCACATGATTTGACGGATCTTCTCCTGACTTAGCCTAAAACTTTGGAATATCACTGGGCAACTTATTAGGCATTGGCGACCAATACGGAAGATAATAAATTGGATCATTCGTAAGGCGTGAAAAATCAGGTAAATCCAAAGTTGCAATAAAATGTAACGGATGGTTAGGGTCTCAAAAACCTTGGGTCACAATACCAACCCCAAGAGGAGGATATCCAGGATAAACTGGAATTAGATTTGCATTAGGAATATTATATCCTCCTGGAAAACTAGGATTAACCGGACCAAACTGGGGTTGTTGATGTTGTTGATAAGTATATCCAGGGTACGGTTGATACTGATAAACTGGGTTTTGCACAGCAAGACCGAATTGGTACTATCCCTGGTACAGTTGATAAGTGAATTGTGGTTGACCTGTGACAACCGTACTTGGACCAGGTTGTCCTACAAGCATATGAACCGAAGTCTAAACTGTAGGTCCTGACTGTAGTAGAGAGGCTTGAGGAGTTGATGGAGGAACGGTAGAAACTAGAGCTGTCGATACTCCAAAAGTAGGTGGGGTAGATTGAACAGAAGCTGCAGTATTCGCAGTAGCAGTTTGAGGTGGAGTTCGAGGAGAACTAGGCCCAGACTGACAAACTACACCAGGTGCAGAAGTTTGACCAGTAGGTTGGACAGGTTGCTGGGTTGGACCAGAAACCAAAGGTTGTCCAGGTTGACTTGATAACTGCACATTAGGTTGCAAAATCTATTGAGTTTGAGATGGATACCACACCATTCCGGGGTATGGACCCATAAAAGGTTGAGCATATTGAGGACCATAACCAGGTTGAGCGTAGGGCTGATAATTGAGATGGACATTTCCAGCTCCTTGTACAAATGGTTGACCAGAAGGCGATTGGAAACCATGAGTTGGGTACTGACCTTAAGGTTGATAACCTTGAGGCACGTACTAAAACTGGGGTTGACCTTGAGGTATATATTGATACTGGGGTTGACCTTGAGGTATGTACTGAGTCTGGGGTTGACCTTGAGGTATGTACTATCCCAAAGGTATGTACTGTCCTTGAGGTTGCCTCCCAGACGGTAACTGACTACCTTGAGTTGCCCCCCAAGCGGTAATTGAGTACCTTGAGGTTGCCCCCCAGGTAGTAACTGACTACCTTGAGGTTGCCCTCCAGGTAGTAACTGACTACCTTGAGGTTGCAGATTTGGAATAGTACTGGACATCATAAGGATTTCTTCTACGCTCAACGGTGGAGTTCTGTTATTACCAGTTGATATCTCATGTTCAATTGGTTGAGGAGATGCTCCTGAAAAAGTACCAATGAGTGACTGATACATAGAAGGGATAGAAGGATCGCCATATAAAAATGTTTCCGGTGTTTGGGGAAACATGGATGACCATTTCGACATATTCAAAGGAGGATAATAACCTCTGGGCGTAGGATGAAAAGGAATTCGAGGTGGTGAAAAACTAAGACCCGGGTTTTTTAAAAAGTTCTTCAATGATATGTACCAAGTGTCACTTCTAAAAGGACTGTAGAAGATTGATTCACACTCCCTAAGTTCTAAATTCGGTTGATTTTTAGGGAGAGTTATATCTTCATCCAGACTAACAAGTTCTTCAATAGAAATGAGTCCAAAAGGAAGATTTTAGGTAATGATACTTCCTACCCTGGGTGAACCAGGACCACTAGAAGTTGGAGAAGCAAATCTTGAAGATGGAGTAGCAGCAGGTTTGGTTTCAGGCTCAGAAATTTCAGGTTCCTCAATTAATTCACTAGTAGGAGAAATATTACCAGTAACTTTGGAAAATGAAATTGGTTCAGAAATATACTCTGTTGCTTAAACTTGATAATTAGGATGAACAATTAAATATGACTCTCTAGCTTCTAGTGACCCAACTCTATTGTCACTAGGAGATACAAGAGCTCGTAACTCTTCAAGCTGACTTGGTGTATACTCGGTAGGTTTCCCCCGAAGTCTACGGGATTGTCTCGGTAATTCAGCCATGATTAAATATTTAATTACTTCACACGCAAACAAAGAAAATCTCAATAAAACCACCTAGAGTCTCTAAAGAACCAAACAATTGAATCACATGCCTAAAAAATATAAGAGTTCAAACCACACACAAACAGTAACTTTACGTACCAAAAACACTAGTTGGTGATGAAATCCAACGTCGAATTCAATACAGAAAGGGCGGTTGGAACAGTTACCCCGACAACCTGCTTAATGAAACAGACTAGCACAAGTTTCTTAACAAAACCATCTCAAGTGAAGAGAACCCCCCAAAGAGTCCAAGTGAGTCTAGTCGACGTCTGCTCCAGGTACAGTGAGACCCGTCCTTAACCATCACCTTAGGAAAGAATCTTAAGATTATGGACATTAAGGTTACCAACAGTAACAAATACAACTGGGGGAATAGTCTACAATCTGATATACGCGCAAGGGTAGAGTAACAAAGCTCAATCCCCTTGAAGGATCCTCGACATAATCAATCTGAGGTTTACCAACAAGTGACCCCAGGCTCCTCGACAATGGTTAATCTGAGGTTTACCGTTTTTAATACGTGCAAATCTTCTATCTTTCCCAATGAGACAGACTTGATTGTCTCAAAGGTTTGGACATGATCTCGTGATTGACTCCTTTAAGAGGAGCTTCCCATATTATATCAATTACACTTGGATTTATTTCCTACCGCAAGATATAGCTACTTGTTTGCTTTAACTATCTTGGAGAGTTAATTACTCCCTACTCCAAGATACTAGCCTAAGCTATATTGGTGATAAGAGCCCTAGAAATAAAAAGATTGCTAGATCAATTTTCATTAAGCATTACTTTTATAAATTGTTTCTTAAGTCAATAGGTATGGAGATGAAACTTTGATGGTGTAAAGACTCGACTCCAAAATCACTAAAAATGCACCTAAAATGATAAACAATTCGTTTTTCCTTCAACGAATTTCTAGCTAAAAGAAAGAGTTGAGAATGGAATTCTTTGAAAAACAAATATTTCCTTCAACATGTAAATGAAAAGAAAATCTTTTTGTCTTTTTCAATAAACTCAAAATGAGACTACTAATTATGCTCTCAAAAAATAAATCCCTTTTTCATTTTCAACACTCAAAACTACAGAAATCAATTCTTTCAAAAGAGATTCTATGATTTCTAGAAAACACTCAAAACTATGAAAAACTAATATTGAGATCTAAAAACTTCTAAAACCTAATCAAAATAAAAGCCTCAAATCTTTTCGAGGACATTTTACTTAGTTATTCAATAAACTAAGGATTAATTTGTTTAGAATAACAAATCAATCAAAAAACACCCAGCTATGTTTTCTTTTATAAAAATGAAATTCAAAACTTATGACCAAGTTTGTTCAAAGGTTTTCAAAGAGAAACGAAATCTATTTCTCACTAACGACAAATTTCACAAACCAGCCAGACTCATCAAGAAGACAAAAAGACACCAGGGTGATCTAAGGTTTCTTAGGCTTCTAATCTTTGAGTCACTACAGAGACCAAGTGAAAACCAATCTAGGCATGCAAAACTTCTAGAAAATCATCTAAAACAAAAATACCAATAGAACTTACTCACAAGAGACTTTTGACAGGACACATGCAGATTTGGGCAGAGACTAAAAGCTGTAAATAAAACCTAAACTTAACTGGATGAAAACGTTTTAGGTTTTTCAAAAATTTTGACAGGGTCCGTAAGCTTCCAATAGAGCTAGATGTGGTACCGCTCTGTGCACTAAAGGAACAGTGTGGAGATGTCCGCACTATATTGTAAATAGAACATACGGTCTTCTTAAAAATTTCAAAAAAACAAAAAAATAATCCAGATCCTAAAAACCACCCAATTCCACACACATCAAGAAAAAACCAAAAACAAGAACAAGTTTCTCAAGTCAAAGACAAAGGAAAATCAAAAAACCAAATTCAGTTCCCCAGCGGAGTCATCAATTTGTTGGTCGGATAAATCGTTCTTGTGGACAAGGCCGATCTCCCTAGTATCAAAAGATATCTAGCAACAAGAAGGACAAGCAAATCTACCTTTCTCTAAACATATTACGATTCGTTAATAAAAACTAAAGAGGTGTTTCGACCCTACCTTAAGTGCTATGCTAGTTTGTAGCAGCCATCCTTCAACCGTCTGAAAGCGTTTCCTTTTGAGAACCTGCAATCACAAACAAGCACACATCAAATAACACCTGCATAGCTAATACAATAAATCATGTTCATTGTGGTGATCAAAGAATCCATAAAATAAACCATAAAACATAGCTTATTGAGAAAAATAAACTTGATTGTATTAACTTTGAAATAGAATAACTTTACAACCTTTGGTGCCTTGATGCTATACAAGCTCTTCCTAGGGTCTGAAACAAGAATCTCCTCTACATTGAAAAGCCTCACTCTCTTCCAAATGAGATCAAAAAGATATGTAATCTCTCCTCACAAAAGCTCAATTAGGAAGACTAAGTTCCAGCAACATTTCATCTCAAAAATATTCAACTTTCAACCTCCTCAGTAACCAGCCCAATGTTTCATTTTATAGTGCAAAGGAATGAGGTTACAGGTCCACCTATGAGGGGATAGAGTCCTCCTTCAAAGGGATAAGCTCCTCACATCAAGGAGTTAGCTCCTTAAGGTATGGGATGCATGAACCTTTAAGGAGTGAACTTGCCACCTCAAGATTCCCTCTAGAAGCTTCTAGAAATGACTCAAAGTGAGTTTTTAAGAATATACTTACACCTTTTTAACTTTTACAAGTGTTCGCACCCATTCACAGAGACAGAGCGGTCAGGTGCACAGGGGACATGACCATTAGGTGCGGGACCACAGGTAATGCTAAGAGAAAGTGTGGAACCAGAGTTTTAGAGACTTTTAAGGGATTTCTCTTATTTTCAAGGCTTGATATGAAGAACTGAGGTTTAATACTTGCAAAGGAGGAAAGTATGAGTGGTGATAGACTCACACAGATTGTAGAATGTCAAGGTGACAATGTTTTGTGCAACACAGACTACTCCAAACTAATCTAATTTCAAAGTGTTGGATTTCTTCAGGACGGTTCATCTTCACCTGCTCCTCATGACAATTCACCTTTAGCTGTTCTAGATTCTGCCCCTCTTCCACATAAACAACAACAGATTGTCAAATTCCAACACTGTGACCGAGTTGGCCATATGAAAGATCACCTTTTTTATCTTCATCCATGTAATCATTGTCATAAAACCAGTCATTCTTCAAACAGATGCTTCAAAAACAAACCTCCTGCAAGAACAAAGATTCATCTTGGATGGGTCGCCTCTTGGCAATGGGCATCAATAGCCAAGAAGATATTTTAGTCATATGTCAGAACTTGTTCTAAAGTATTGAACGGTCTTGCAGTTGAGTTTTCTCAGTCATCTCACCTTGTATCTGACAGGGGGGAAATGATTGTCATCTACAAGCTTCAAAGCCACATCAAGCGAGCCTAAGCCACAACCTGCCATACTAGATTCAGATTTATAGCCAGAGACAAAGTTGCCCCTAAGCATGCCTTCAGTCAGTGATACCTCTTCAAAGAATTGGGGACACTTCCTCTAGTAGAAGACTCCAGGTTCTTGCCAGTTCCGGAAGAGTTCCAGGAATTGCATTAAGCATGCTAGAGTTGTTGGTCATCCTTATACCATCACAGGTTGAGACTTCCCTTTTCAGGTTGAATTTCTTCCTTTTATGCGGGGTGAGACCTCCCTTTCATGGTTGAAGTTTTCTCTCTTCAAAACATCAGGAGCACTTCCTCTAGTAGAAGACCTGAGCTTCATGCCAGACTTGGAAGAGTTCTGGGAACTGCACTAAGCATTTCAGTGTTGGTGGCCATCCTTAAACCACCTCCCTTTATACCAACATTTCATAGATCACATTCAGCCTAGTGCTGCCATGCATTTTTGCACATTTTGTATTACAACTCTCTTCTTGAACTCATACATAACCCTTCGAATTAAGGGGGGGAATGTTGGACACATAATCCTCAAAGGGTTGGTGTGGAAGCTGAACAGCCAAAAGGAGTCCAAGAAACCACTTCGAATATGAATCCAAGGGTCACACCATGTACTATAAATGTATATCATTTGTTAAAAAAAGTGTAATCTCCTTATTATCATTCATATTTTGTTGCTCCCATGTGTGTGTTTAACATGATCTCTAGGGTTAGTAGGTCAAGCACGGAAGGGGTTACTAAAGCTAAGTTGGAAAAATTATTGGATAATTTTAAGACCTATATTCTCAGCACACTTAGATCCCAATTAGACACCCCACAAGCTAAAAAAAGAAGGAATATTATGAATTATCCTTGGCTATATTTTGCTTCAAATGTTGAAAGAAACATCATGTTTGAGAATGTCCTTTAAAAAATGTTAAGGTGTGTAATATTTGTGAAAAAATCATCCCACTTAGGATTTTCCTTCTCTACCAAGGATTAAGGTAGTGCTTCAAGAAGCCAATGAGTAAACTAAGAAAATTTGCTTCATGAACCAAAAGAAACCATGGCCCGATCGACCATCTAGACCTGTATCTTCAAATCCTTCTCAATATTTTACTCCAAATTTTGGATGGTATCCTCTTGTGCCCTGACCACATTTCCCCCCTCAAATGTAGAGTCATGGGTGAGCCCAAGGCTAGAGAGGACCTTCCCCCTTTGGAAATATGACACCACAAGCTATATCTCAAGCACATCCATAATAGATTCAACTACCATCTAATCAACCTTCTTAGAATCAGCAAAGACCTCAACTACCTACTCAACCTATTCCTAATCCTACAAATAAAGTAGTTCAACCCACCTACAATATTGAACTACCTCCCTTTCCTACTTATACACTTTCATATTTGGACTATAAAAAATCCATTTCTATTCTAGGAAGGTAATTCAAAATCAAAATTATCATATTATCCAAGAACAAGATGAAGAAGATAACTCTCCATAAACATGTAATATTTGTGAAAAAAATAATCCCACCCAGGATTTTCCTTCTCTACTAGGGATTAAGGCAGTGCTTCAAGAAGCCAATGAGTAAACCAAGAAAATTTGCTTCATGAACCAAAAGAAACCATGGCCCGCTCGACCATATGGACTTGCGTCTTCCAATCCTTCCCAATATTTTACTCTAACTTTTGGATGGTATCCTCCTGTGCCCTGACCACATTTCCCCCCTCAGATGTAGAGTCACGGATGGGCCCAAGGCTAGAGAGGACCTTCCCCCTTTGGAAATATGGAACCACAAGCTCTGTCTCAAGCACATCCACAATAGCTTCAACTACCATCTAATCAACCTTCTCATAATTAGCAAAGACCTCAACTACCTACCCAACCTATTCCTAATCCTAAAAATAAAGTCGTTCAACCCACCTATAATACTGAAGTACCTCCATTTCCTACTTATACCTCTTATATGTGGACTATAAAAAATCCTTTTATGTTCTAGGAAGGTATTTCAAAATAAAACTTCTCATATTATCCAAGAACAAGATAAAGAAGATAACTCTTTAGAAACATAACTTTTTTTCCTCAAAAGCTGAAGACACTTCACCAAAACAAACTCCTGAAAATGAACTAGACTCTACTTCTTATCAAGAGAGGTTGTGTCTTGAAAAGCATCTTATACAATCAAAATTTCATTTCTTGGGGGAATTGACAAATATGTGTGAAATATTTCATTATTTCAATATGTTAAGGATGTCCCTATATATGAAAAATCAGTCCATGACCTTTTTTTAAGAAACTAGGAAGGAAACAAAATATCCCAAGACAATTCATGCGATTAAAAAATTAGCATACTTAATGCTGGGTAAAGTGTTTATGGCAAAGTATGAGGACCCTAGAATCCCCATCATTGCTATTAACATCAAAAATATCCTCGTAACCAACAGTTTGATATATTTAGGGGTATCCATCAATGAAATTCCAAAGGAAACTATGGAGAAACTTAAGTTATCTGGTCTTTGACTGACCCCCACTATCCTTCAAATGGATAACAGGTCTACCATAAAACCAAGAGTAGTGGATTATGTCATTATTTCCATAGATTCATGGGAATATCTAGTTTACTTTGTGATTATTTAACCTAAACATAATCTTAGAGGCTACCCATTAATTCCAGGAAGGTATTGGATGGACACAGAAGATGCCTACATTAGTTGTAAGTTTAGGGATATAACTATTTCCCATGGAAATTATACTAAGAAACTTAATCTTTATCCTCCTTGTATACCTTTCTTGGACTAAGAAAAGTCTCCCTAGATTGAGGACAATGATAAAGAATTTTCCCAGCCTCTCTTGATCCTTTTTTTTTTGGTAGGTAACCACCCACGGGGGATTTGAACTAGTGACCTATTGCAAGGAGTGCCTTAAAAGTGCACCCATTCACCATCAATCCAAAGCCCCGTGGGCAGCCTCTTTTGATCCTTAACCAAGCCTCAGCCTTTAAATAAAATATTGAGGATGATATCATTTGTACCTTTATAGTACATCCCTACATTAATAAAAATTCACTACATGATCAAGTTTTAGAAAAATAATCACATGAAAAATGTTCACCCATTTAACTAGCACAACAATTGGATACGATAGCCCTACCTAACACCATTATGGAAAATTAAACTAAGGTTTTTGAAATTAATCCTGGAAAAGAAATTGAAAATTAATTCCCATATATAAGCCTCACAGCAAAATAAACTTATAGAAATGTTTAATAAAAATAGTAGTTCTTTTTCCTAGGATTATACTGAAATGAAGGGAATCCCCCCTCCCCTAACGAATGGATTCATTATATTTATGTTAAGGAAGATTCCCAGCCAGTTAGGAAACCCCATTGGAGGATGAACCCAACCTTGAAGGACATTGTTAAGGAGGAGTTACAATAGTTGTTGACAGAAAATTTTATTTACTTTATCTTTGATAGTAAGTGGGTCTCTCCCCTAGTTATTTTCCCTAAAAGGAATGGAAAATGTCAAGTTTGTATTGAATAATAGGAATTAAATAAGGCTACCTTGAAATACTATTACCCCCCTACCTTTAATTGATAAAGTCTTATATACCCTAACAGGAAAGAATTTTTTTTCCTTTATTGATGGATTCAGTGGCTATAATCAAATCCAAGTATCCCCTAAAGATAAAAAAAAAAATACAACCTTACCTATTCATGGGGAACTTATGTGTACCAAGTACTTCTGTTTGGATTATGCCATGCTCCAAAAACTTTCAAATGAGCAGTTCTTGGGATATTTTCTAACTTTACCAATGATTGCGTTAAGATATATATGGATGAGTTTACGTATATGGGGAAAATTTTGAACATGCCTTGAAAAATATTGAAAAGGTATTGATCTGATGTTAAGATATGAACCTTGCTCTTAGTGATGTGAAATGTCAAATGCTTCTCACCGAGGTAATTGTGCTTGGACACCATATCTCTCCTGAAGGGATTAGGGTGAACCCTACCAAAATTGAAGTAGTTTTTAAATTATCAACTCGAACCACACAAAAGGGTGACTACAACTTTCTAGGATATGCGGGATACTATCGAAGATTTATAGACAATTTTACAAAGGTAGCTTCCACGTTGTTCCATCTTCTGACAAACACTCTAGACTTCTATCGAAATGATCAATGTCAGTTTCCATTTGATGTGCTCAAAGAAACCTCATCCACTGCTCCTATTTTGTGAGGTACCAACTGGTCAGTACCTTTTCATATTAATACTAATGCCTCAAATATGACTATTGGGGTTGCATTGGGCCAAGAGGAAGAAGAAAAACCTTACGCCATTTCTTATATCAATAAGAACCTAACTCCAACCAAATTGAATTATATTGTAACTTAAAAATAATTCCTTGTTATCATCCACACCATAAACAAAATTCATCATTATGCTACTAGATATCGTGTATTTGTATACATTAATCACTGTGACATTTGGTATCTCATGAAAAACCTATTACTTATGGTAGAGTAACCAAGTGGATTCTTCTTATGGAAGAATTTGATATCACTATCATTGATAATCTGGGAAAGGAAAATGTCATTGTTTATTTCCTATCATGGCTTCATGATAACTTAATGAGTCTAACCCTTTAGAAGATTTCTTTCCCAATGAGCATTTATTTTCTTTGTCTACTAATACACCCTAGTTTGTATATATTGATAACTACTTGGTTACAAGGAGACTCCCACAACATTTATCTCTCAAAGAAAAACAAAAGCTTTTTAGAAAAAATACTATGTACTCTTGGATTCAAGGATACCTACTTTGAACTCAACCTGATCATGTGATCTATCTATGTGTTTAGGAAGACGAAATTTATGACATCCTAAAATAATTTCATGACAAGCCTTGTGGGGTGTCACTTTGCTAGTAGAATAATTGCAAACAAAGTTCGACAACAAGGATATTACTGGCCAACTATATTCATGGATGCCAAGAAATATGTCAAGATCTTTTAGGTTTTAACCCCGTACAGAAATTACCTGCATACGAATTCTAAATCACAGGAAAAATAAAAATGCAAGAGCATAACACATAAAACACATATACATAGAGATTTTCCACTGGATCTCAAAACCGAGACTACCAGCTTGATTTTTCATTATGTTCCTTTCAATGTTACAATACATATTTATACA
>APFE031721801.1:0-39310 GCA_000404065.3 Pinus taeda
AGTGTTTTTCGATCTTACCTTAGGTCCAACGCTTGTTGTAGCAGCCTAGCTTCATTGATCCAGATGAGCTCCTCCTTCACTTTGAAACCTGCATACACTAACAATCAAACGATTACATAACACCTGAATATGCCATAAAACAAAGCATATTCAACATATAGACCAAGGAGTATATGAAACAATTCATTAACAACAAATCATTGAGAAGAATGGACTTATCTGTATTAAGGAAACAAAAAAGAAACCATTACAACCTGAGCCTTGGTGTTGTGCAAGTTCCTCCCAGGGTCCAGCAAGAGTTTTCCTCTACTTTGACAAGCTCACCCACTTCCAAATGAACCAAGAAAGGATGGTAATCTCTCCTCACAAGCTTACAATGGAAGTCCTAATTCCAGCAGCATCTACCCTTTGGAATGTTCAGCTTTCAACCTCCCCTCCTCTGGCCCAAGGCCTGTATTTAAAGTGTTCTTCTACAGGAAGTTATTCAGTTCCAACATCAATGGGATACTCCCTCTTTGGATGGGGTAGCTCCTCTCTTGATGGGATAAGTTCCTCTATCATAGGGATGCATGAACCATCTGGAGGCGCTCAATACACGTCAAACACTCTTCTAGAAGGCTCTAGAAGTGACCACAAGTAACTTTTTAAAAATGAAACTCGCGCCTTTTGACCTTTACAGGGGTACGCACCCATCCTTTGGCTTACAGAGCATACAAGTACGCAGGCACAGTGTGTTTTGGATGCGTACATGCAGGAAAGGTAGAGAGAACCTGCGTACCCAGAGATAAACATGTTTTTAAGTGACTTTCTCTCCCTTTGAGGTTTTGACATGAAGAGCAGAGGTATGGGGCTTGACAAAGAGGACAATGTGGCTATTGATGAGGCCACATACTGCAGATAGTCAGGGTGACAAAATTCAGTGTAACACCTGACTTTCCACCTTCCTGCTCTTTTCAATATACAAATTAAAATATACAAAAATATAATGGTCAATGAAATCGCTGACACATCGAGGCCCATTTGCTGGAGTGTTTTATTTCCTGGAGGAAATGAATGGATGCCGACGGAAAGAAGAATGATTGCAAGCCATCTCTTCACACCTGTATCGACTGAAAATTATTCCTTATTATTTCCTGAAGGCAAATGAAGACTCTGCACTCATCATCAAACATCTAGCATGATTTAAGGTGTATCTGGAGGTAACAACAACTTGATGGATCTGCACTGTCAGGAGTACCTACACTTAACATAGAGTGTGCCTCCATTATGCACCATGGCGGTTACATATCCCTTTCTTACGTAGTATGTCTTTACGATATCGACATCGGTGGTGTAGAGGTGTCATCTAGAGTCTCTAAAGCAACACAAGAACCCTTATACCAACATATGTTTTGCTTCCTGTCTTCTCAGAATTTTAGGACATCCTACCCCATTCTATCCCAAAGCCACGACACATGGCAACAAAAATCTAGCTGGTAGAGATATCTATGGACTATGCATGTTGTTCCTACGATGATCATTCAAAGGTCGTGTTACTTTCTCAAATTTTATTACCACCTCACAATCCCTTTGCATCTTTCGTTGCAGCCCTTCATGATGCTTATGCATCAGCTCTCTGACCTTGCTTTTCTTCTCTTGTTCCTTAACTGCATGAATGATCAGCATTAGCTATGATTATGAGATATATGAAAGAAACATCTAAAACAAACCTTACCTTCATAAAAACTGTCATAAAGAGATAGACTTTGCAACTGGGGTTATATGAGTCCTTTTGGCTCTAAATCTCAAGAGGCCGAGATGATTTTTTGGGGACTGATGATTAAAAATGGATTGCAACCATAATTAATAAACCATTGAACCACTTAGCTTTGAGGATATATTTCCATCTGACAACTACAATTATCATTCAGAGAGATGAAAGATCAAACCTCTCAAGGGACCTGTTAGCACTCTAGGAAGCTCTCCTAGGTTGTAGCTCAGAGATGCCTGGAAACATATAAATCTTCAATATCGTTCTCTAAACTATTAGAATGGATTGGGGTTTGGATCAAGCTAGATGACTGTTTCAACTCTATTTTCACTCAAAACATGCATGAACACCCTCAGCTTGACAAGGCTTTCAACCACTAATGCTCAATATTTTATAGATTCAATGAATAGATGGAGAATCCTGATTGTACCAGCAGATACATACATAAACACATATGAACGGATAGCTACAGAAAGTAAATGAATCTTACAAATCTAATCTATCAACGCAGAGATAAGATGATAGTTATCTGGCATTCGACAGAGAAGAAAACATTAATAACCTATTCAAGTGCAAGCTTAGAACAGAGGGAAAGATAGAGATTGAACATATAACAGCAAAAGAAGCTTGTATTACTATAATGAAGATGAGACGCTAAGAGGAGCAGAGTCTCCACAGTCTCCAAAAGTTTAACCCTCGATACTTCTAAATTTCAGCCATTTATAGGCTTTTTACAATTCTCTCGAGCTCTCTGAGGCTCAAGGTGTCTTAATCTATCCCCTCTGGCTTCTAACTACTTGATGCCATCATTCGACAGACATGAGCTAGAGGTCTCTTTTTCTCACAACACAGTAAGAAAATTCTGGTAATTTGTCACGCTGTTAGGTAGCTCGCTCGTGCCAGCGATGCTCCATGATCACTTCTGTTGGTTCAGCTGCATCGTGCTGTGGCTTTTTCCTCTTCTGGCCATTTGTCTTCAGGCCTCTATCCACTCGAATCCCTCTTCTAGCATTGAATAATCAGTGCATAATGTCTTAAGGGGAGGTGGCCACCTATTTTGCCACGGATGAGTGCATCGGTCCTTTGAAATCCCTGAAACGACTGCTTTCTGTTAACATAGAGAAATACATTCAAACTGTGAAAATCTGCCACAAACAGTATTCATCCGGACTTCAAAAGTCCTCAAATCTAGTTTGTTCTCCTATGAAGTCCATCCTCAATCACTGTCGAAAGTCGCTTCGGCCTTGTTCCAAGGCTTCCCTTTGTATTTTGGAAATACATTTAAAACATTGAAAATAATGTAAAAATGGCTTCCTTCGGACTTGAAACAATATACATTTTCATTCACGAACCCTTTCAGGTCCAAGTCTTACTGCATCGGTGTTGTTTCTTTGTATTTCGTTAAATAACGAAATATGTGAAAATACACTAAAAACAGCTTTCGGTGGATCTCAAAATATATGCAATAATGTTTATATAGCCATCATGTCTGTCTAATCGCATCACATACATGTATGGGCATAGGCCCTGCTCCATAATGTTTGTTCGATTGTGATATCACGATGCGATTAGTCGCAATCACATATCATGATAGCCCCGAGCCATTGTAAGCGCTCTATTGTGGTTGCCGATTGCGATGTTTCCGCTCATATCTGGATTGTTAATCGGCCAGATCTGACGACTACTGTGCCTTCACTTGTTTATGCCTTTGACACTCTGCTTTTTACTGTTTTTACGTGTTTTTTTCCTCCCGATAGTGTTTCTTCGCCATTCTAAGGGCTCTTCTCATGCGATTGTTTTGATCTTTGGCATGATTTTACGATATTTTGAAGACTTAGAGAGCATATTTGGATCCATTTGGATCAGGGCCCGATACAATTATTGTAGATGCGAGAGTAATATTTTCGTAGTCCAGCTTATGGCCAAAGCGGAGCAAGAGGATACGTGGTTGTTGGAGCTAAAACAGGGGACATTTCTACTAAAAATAGTAGCATTGCACCTCAGGGGCTAACACTGGCTCCTTCTAGGGATGAAAGCCTCCGTGCGAGGTTTCAAGAACAGCAGACTACTGCCTTTCCAGTAACAACCAAAACAAACTTATCTCCTAGTGTTCCATTGGGCATGGAGTTTATTTGCATAGAAAACAAAAACTGAAAAAAACCTATTACAATATTAAGGCCTTAAAGCCTCATATGCAGTAAAGTTTCAAAAACTACCCATTGACTGGGCCATCGAAAACACCTTCCCCCTCCACATTGTGCAGAATGAAAGTATTGTTCATCTGAACTTGAGCAATGACAAATGGTCATATCCATAAGGCATCAAATTTACCATGGTTTCCCTTCTTTTCCTTCAATGCATCCCATTTGAGGACCCAGTTACCAACCTGAAAACTGTCCATTTTTTCCTTTCTATCATAGGTTTCTTTGATCTTCTTCTGATGAATTCTTGACTTCTCAACTAGTTGTTCTCTGATCTGCTGTAATTCAACCAAGTTACTCATTCTCCTCGCTATGCCATTCTCTTCATCCTGTTCTTCTTGCAAGAATTGGGCCATAGGGAGAATCAACTGGATAGGAAAAACAATGTCAGCACCATAAACCAGCTTAAATGGAAAATTTCCTATGGACTTCTTCTTGGCAACTCTGTCAACCCATAGTGAAAACTTCAACTTGGAATCCCAGTTCCTTTTTTTGTCCTCGAGCAATTTTTTTATTATCCTTACAAGACTCTTGTTAGATGATTCTTCCAGGCCATTGCCTTGAGGATAATATGAGGTAGAATGCACCAATTGAATGCCCATGGATTCACACATGTCCACCAATTCTTCTACCCTGAAAGCTGCTGCATTATCCGAGACTAGTTTGGTTGGGAAACCAAATCTAGTGAAAATATTCTCATTCGAGAACTTTATGATAACCTAATGATTAGCATTTTTAGTGGGTATAGCCTCAATCCATTTGGTAAAATAATCAGTGGCTACCAAGATCCATTTGTGATGGCCACTAGAATGCGATTTGATCTCACCTATGAAGTCCAAGCCCCATTGCTAGAAGGGACCATTGGTGTGTACTGGCTTCAAGGGCAGAGATTTTAGCTATTGTCTTTCTGCAAACCTCTGACATTTGTCACAAGACTTCACAAAAGAAAACACATCAGAGAATAGAGTAGGCCAATAATACCTAGCTCTCAGGATCTTGTGGGACATGGTTTTCCAATAATGATGCCCTCCATAGACGCTAGAATGGAATTGGTGCGTGACTTCCACAGATTGTCCTTTGTTTAGACATCTCAAGAGGATCCTTGATGGGTCTTTCCAATAGAGCGGGTTTTCATTAATGCAGAATTTCACTGATATGAGCTTAATGGCCCGGGCTTGACTTGAGATAAGCCCTGGAGGGACTTCTAGCTTCTGCAAAAAATGAACTATGTTGGAATACCATTCACAGGTGGCTAGATTTTCAGCCAAAGACTGATTCTACTCTTGCTCCACTCTTGCTTCCTTTGTCCGCTCACCACCTGAATTTGAACCCATGCAATTAATGTCTAACAAACTACAATTTTCCTCAGCCACAAGCTTAGCCAAGCCCCGACCTTTGAAAAGCTTGGTGGGCTTCACCTCTATGTTGAACTCTATGAATTTTGCAATCCATTTAGGTCTCTTTCCATCAATATCTAGCTGAGTTAGGACATCTTTTACTGAGGCTGAAGGTACATATGCAACCACTTTGGAATGCAGAATATAAATTCTAAATCCCTTTAAAGTTTTTATGAGAGCATAAGCTTGTTTTTCAATAAGGTCATACCTTAGTTTAGTGACCCTCAGATTTTGCTAAAAAAGGCCACAGGGTGCTCTACACCTTCATCATTTTTATGAAATTGAACTGTTGCAAGTGTATCATAAGAGGAAAAATAGAAGATATAAAAATCCCTGTTATAATCTGGGTTGATTAGAGTGGGAGCTTCCATGATAGCTTGTTTGATGGCTTCAAAAGAGCTTCTTGCACCATTTGTCCATTTTATTTCCGATCCTTTCTTCAGCATGGAAGTGATGTGCTTCACTAGCTCTACGAAGTTTGGAATAAACCTCTTGACAAATTTAATCTTACCCAGGAAAGATTGAATGTCGGTTTTTGACCTTGGGATGGACAATGTCTGGATTGCTTGAACTCTTGCTGGATCATTCTTCACACCTTCAACAGAAACAATATGTCCTAGCAGTTTGCCTTCTTCTAGAGAAAACTATGACTTCTTTGGGTTTATAGAAATTCCAAAACGTCTGCACTTTAGAAACACCTTCTTCAAATGTTGCATATGGTCCTTGTGACTGCTGGAAAATACTATTATGTCGTCAAGGTAAATAAGGACAAACTTGCCCTTCTCTCCCACAAAGGCTATGTCCATGGCCCTTTGAAAAGTAGCCCCAACATTCATCAGTCCAAAAGGCATCTTGGAGTACATGAAAGTGCCCCAAGGAGTAGTGAAGGTAGTCTTTCCTAATCTTTTGGATGTACATCAATCCGATTGTAATCTAAAAACCCATCTAAGAAAGACATGACTCTAGCCCCTGAAACTTTTGGCAGGAAGTGTTCCATCTTAGGCAGCGGGTAGTTGTCTTTTTTAGAGCATTTGTTCAAATTCCTGAAGTCAGCACAAAGCCTGATTTCTCCATTCTTATTTCTTACTACCACAAGGTTAGCTATCCACTTTGAATACCTTAGGGGAACTATGATCTTGGCCTCCAACAACTTCTTGATTTCCTTTTCAATCAAAGGCAATAAGGGAGGGCTCATAGGTCTTAATTTCTGCTTAAAAGGGACAGTGTGCTTCTCCAGTGGAATTTTATGCTGAATGATGTTGGTGTCATAGGTCTTAAGCTCACTGTAATCCCAAGAAAAAATATCAGCGAATTGTTTCATCAGGGTGAAATACTCGAAACTTTGGGCAGAAGACAAGTGAGTGGACATAATTATGTACTTTGGATGGGTTGGACTCCCTACATTATGTTTATGCACAACAGACTCATTTTCTATTTTGGCAGGCTTATAAGGTATATCATTATGATCAAACAGCTTCTCTAGGGGAACCAATCCTTTGGGTATATGGTTATTAGGCAGTTGAACAATGTTGTCCTCACCAATCTTGTCCTTTAGCTTGGACTGGTTGCATTCTTCAATGGTTTCATTTTCTTGGTCAATGTGCATTTCAGAAAATTCATCAACAACTTGTAAAAACCTATTAATTTCGTCATCATCTTCAAAAACTTTATAGTATTTGACATTTTGAGGCAGAGATGGTCTATATTTCATCTGAAATTCATAAGTCAATTTAGGAGGCAAAGGAGGAATAAACGTGTTAGCAGACACAACAAGGGAATCAACAAGTTGGTTCTTCATTCTCGGGATGTAATAAATGTTAAAAATATTAAAAGAGTCCTTGAGCTTCCATACCTCATCTTTGTATGCTTTCAGTCTTGGATTCTTTTCTTGGAAATTTTTGTTGACCTGCTGAATGATAAGGTCTGCATCTTCAAACACCTTCAGATCCTTGATGCCCATTTCTTTAGTAGCATTTAAGCCCAATATCAAAGTTTCGTATTTTGCTATGTTATTTGTGACCTAAAAAGTTAACTTGAAAGATAAATGAATACATTCTTGTGTGGGGGACACAAGGACTACACCTGCCCCTACAACTTTCTTAGAGCAAGCTCCATCAAAGAACATGTCCCAAATTTGTGGGCCTTCTTCCTCTATGATCTGGCAAACCGGTTTCTTAAGCTGCATGGAGGCCAACTGGGATTCTTCAATCTGAAGAATACAGAATCCAAAATCAGTGTCAATAACATAGATGGGATGATTAGTGGGATTCCTTTCATCACTGGTTATATAAGCCAACTGAGATTCGTTGTATAATCTCCTACTCTCACCTCCAAAAATTGGGACAGTAGCATAGGATAGATCATTTTGCAATGTTCCACCTAATCTCTTGATCCAACCTCTAGAGAGAAACATTCCAAACTTGGGGGGTACATCTGCTACCACAATATCCATCATGATGCTCTTCATGGGCAGCTGAGACAAGGTGATGGCTAGGTCCTTGATTAATCCCAAACATTTCACTTTTCTAGAGTCAAAAGAAAACAGGTCATGATAAGACTTGGTAATGTCAAGACCCAACTCATCCATGACAACCTTAGGCATTAGATTATGGCTGGCTCCTATGTCCAAAAGGTATTTGTGAAGGATTTTGTCATGAATAGCCAAAGATACATAGAATTATGGGGAGCTGTCATCACAATTTTCAATCATTGGGTTGAGAACAATAGCTAGTTTGTCGTCTTGCAGATTTACATAGTCAGTGGAGGCTTGGATGGCTTTAGGCCGAAGGGCCTCGAGGATAGATCTCTTGAAGGACTCATTCTTCACTAGTTCATTCATAGGTATAGGTATGCTTAGCTTTTGAATTTCTGATTCAAAACTGAAAGGAGAAGGAGACTTGTCAAGGCCTCTAACCTCGTGAGTTGGAGCTTTGAGGATGATGGGATCAACTGGCGGTCAATTCTGCTTTTTATCTTGCTATATTGCAAGGACAACAGCTCTCTACATAGGAGTTTCCTTGGAATTATTCATCTTCGACCTCAGATCATATCTGTGTTGATCATCAGTTTTTAGAACAGCTCCACCATCCCACTCTTGGCTAATATGGTCATTGAATAATGACTTTTCATAGGCAGCTAAGGTAAAAAAGGAAGCACTGCCTTTTTCTTCCAGATAATGGATCTCATCATCTTCTTTAGACTACTCTTCTTCCATGACTACATTCTGGAAACGGGTCTGCACCCTTTGGTCTTCATTGGCATCTTTGCTTCTTTGCAGAATCTGCAACTACTCATTAGCTCTTCTATATGGATTTGGATTTCTAGGAGCAAAGGTATTAGGAACTATTCCTTTCCCAGGGTGCTACTCAACCTTTAATTTGGAGATTTCAGAGGCTAATGACTCTATCATCTTGGTCATTTTATCTATCTTGGGATCTGAATATGATGAAGATTCGCCCCTCTGTCTCCTTCTATCAACATTCCCCTTGAGCTTCTTTGCAACCATGATGTTTGACTCTACTTCCAAGGCTGCGTCCTACATATCAGCCAAGGTAGCACATCGTCTCTCCCTCAATAATAGACAGAAGTCAGAATCAAAGGCACTGGCATAGGTGAGTTTAGCAGAGGTAGTGGTGGGTTTTACTTCAGCTGGTATCTTGTTGTACATGTGGTTAAACCTCTTATTAAAATTAGATAAAAACTCACCATTTTCCCACTTTAAGTTCCCAAACTCAGTGTGGTTGTAGAGTAGATCCTTCTTATCCCCCTAATTCTTTAGGAATGCATCATCTAAAGCCTCAATATCTGCTATAGAACTTGGAGTCAGTTCTATGAACCATTTTCTAGCCTCCCCATCTAGACTTTGGACAAAGACTCTCATCCATGCATCATCTTCACTAATGTATAGGTTATCAACATAGCTATAGAATGATTCAAGATGTTCCTCAATTAAAACACCTCTAGTCCCAGTGAACTTAGGCCTATAATTTTGATATTCTTCAGTAGGCATGGCATTCAAAGGAGTGGGCAGTACTAGAGGTCCATACCTAGCTACTATGATTCTTTCCATTTTGGTAGGTGCTTGTGGTCCTGCCATAGCTGTGGCGACTATAAGGGTACTGGAAGTCTGAATGAAAGAGGGCTAAGGAGTGATTGATAGGACTAAAGGAGTATGATGGATAGGAGGAGAGGCTTCATTCAGGCTTAGAATGGAAGGAGGACCTAAAGAATAAGGAGCTCTATGAATCTCTGAGATTTTTTCTTCACTGCTAGTATTAGATGCTATACTCTCAGCATGTATTTGTTCTATTACAGGATTTTCTTGAAGAGATATAGCATATTGTTTAGAGCTACCTGAACTTGATGCTCCTTTCTACAATTCCTTTCTTTGTTTGATGATTTTTTTAGGGTCAGATACTAGGTCAGCTTGTGGCTTCTGAGGATTTCTCTGAGTATGCCTCACAAACTGAGCCAAAACTATGAAGTGGAGTCACCAAGAGGTTCATCCTCCAGTAGAGTTGCCAGATAGATGATTACAACCAAAAAAGTGCCCAGACTTTGTCTATCATCAAAGCTAGATCTATGTCGTCTCCCAAGGAAGCTGAGCTTCAGTCTCCTCTCCCTGGCAATGGCACGAATTATGTTAGCACTCCAGGGAGCTCTCCTAGGTTGTAGCTCAAAGATGCCTGGAAACATATAAATCTTCAATATCATTCTTTGAACTATTGAAATGGATTGGGCTTTGGATCAAGTCAGATGATTGTTTCAACTCTATTTTGACTCAAAACATGCATGAACACCCTCAGCTTGACAAGGATTTCAACCACTAATGCTCAATAGTTTATAGATTCAATGAATAGATGGAGAATCCTAACTGTACCAGCAGATACATACATAAACACATATGAATGGCTAGCTACATAAAGTAAATGAAGGTTACAAATCTAATTTATCAACACAGAGATAAGACGATAGTTATCCGGCATTCGACAGAGAAGAAAACATTAATAACCCATTCAAGTGAAATCTTAGAATAGAGGGAAAGATGGCGATTGAGCATATAACAACAAAAGAAGCTTGTATTACTAGAATGAAGATGAGACATTGAGAGGAGCAGAGTCTCCACAGTCTCCAAAAGTTGAACCCTTGATACTTCAAACTTTCAGTCATTATAGGCTTTTTACAATGCTCTCAGGCTCTCTGAGGTTCGAGGTGTCTTAATCTATCCCCTCTGGCTTCTAAATACTTGATGCCATCATTCGACAGACATGAGCCAAAGGTCTCTTTTTCTAACAACACAGTAACCAAATTCTGGTAACTTTGCCACACTATCAAGTAGCTCGCTCGTGCCAGCAATGCTCCATGATCACTTATGTTGGTTCGGCTACATCGTGCTGTGGCTTTTTCCCCTTCCAGCCATCTGTCTCCCGGCCTCTGTCTCTTGGCCTCCATCCGCTCAAATCCCTCTTCTAGCATTGAATAATCATTGCATAATGCCTTAAGGGGAGGTGGCCACCTATTCTGCCATGGATGAGTGCATCAGGCCTTTGAAATCCCTGAAACAAGCGCTTTTTGTAACACAGAGAAATGCATTCAAACTATGAAAATCTACCACAAACAATATTCATCTAGACTTCAAAAGTCCTTAAATCTAGTCTATTCTCTTATCAAGTCAGTCCTCAATCGCTGTCGCAAGTTGCTTCAGCCTTGTTCCAAGGCTTCCCTTTATATTTTGGAAATATGTTTAAAACATTGAAAATAATGTAAAAATGGATTCCTCCGGACCTGAAACAATATACATTTTCATTCACGAACCCTTTCGGGTTCGGGTCTTATCGCATCGGTGTTGTTTCTTTATATTTCGTTAAATAACGAAATATGTGAAAATACATTAAAAAACGTGTTTCAGCAGACCTCAAAATCTATGCAATAATGTTTATATAGCCATTGGGTCCAGCTAATCGCATCACATACATGTATGGGTATAGGCCCCGCTCCATAATGTTTCTTCGATTGCAATATCGTGATGCGATTAGTCGCAATCGCATATCGCAATAGCCTCGGGCCATTGTAAGTGCTCTGTTGTGCTTGCCGATTGTGATGTTGCCACTCAGATCTGGACTGTTCATTACCCAGATTTGACGGCTACTATGCCTTCACTTGTTTATGCCTTCGACACTCTATTTTTCACTATTTTTATGTGTTTTTGGCCTCCCGATAGTGTTTCTCCGCCATTCTAAGGGCTCTTCTCATGTGATTGTTTTGATCTTTGGCATGATTTTACGAGATTTTGAAGACTTAAAGAGCATATTTGGATCCATTTGGATCAGGACCTGATGAAATTATTATAGACGCGAGAGTAATATTTTTGAAGCTCGGCTTATGGCCAAAGCGAAGCAAGAGGAGACGTGGCCGTCGGAGCTAAAACATGGGACATTTCCACTAAAAAAAGTAGCACTGCGCCTCAGGGGCTAACAAGACCCATTCAAATTTTCCCCAGTCCAGGTTTTAATAGGGTGGTGGTTGTGGCCACAACAAAAACTCTAAAAGTGTTGTTCCCTTGACGGAATAGCAACTGTTCCCTAGAGGGAACAACAAAAAACACTCCAAAAAGGTGTTGTTCCCTTTAGGGAATAGCAGCTGTTCCTTGGATGGAACAGCAGTTGTTCCTTGGAGGGAACAGAAAAATCTCCTTTTTTTTTGGTCCGCTTCGATTGATTCAAAATCCAAATGAGAAATAATTCATTTATTTATCTCCAATAGAAACAGGTTTTGAAAACAACAAGAATTGATAGGGTGGTGGTTGTGGCCACAACACTACGATCTCTGGCTTGTACACACAATTGAATGGGTGTATATTTGTGGCATACCAATGTACTTCAACACCCGCAACATCTTCATTTTCTGTAATTATGACCTTTATAACCTTGGCAACCCATAATGGATAGTCATTGGCATCTCCAATTACTAGCACTGCAATCATGCAACCCTCGTTAATATCCTGTACTGAACTCCTGTAAAGGTCTTCCATGGCTTCACGTTGTGCACGAGACCTTATGGAACCAATATACATTTCTCCTTCCTTTGCCTGTGAAGAATTAACAATACCTTGAGGTTGTTGTTGTTCAACAATGTTTCTTTCCTCATGTTCATTTGACACATTTTGTGGCCAAATAAATGAATTTTTCAAAAGTATATCTTCATTTCTTGTTCTTGAAATGATATCACACTGAGTATTAGAAAAAGGCTCCCACCAAATTGAATCGACAATATCAAAGTACTCATATGTATATCTAATAAATTGTTTAATTTCTTTCAGGGAAACAAAATAAATTATATCTATCTTCTTCCTACATGCATTATGAACTTGATCAACTGATTGTAATAACAATATATTTGATGCAAATATTGGATGATCTAGAATTAACTTCAAAATTGCCAAATATGATGACAATGCCCATTCTACAGTAGTTGAATACTTCTTGCCCCATATTAGTATTTTCCCATCAATTTTTTTGATACAAAATTGAAGTTGCAAGCTAATATCATTAAGTTTTTCAATGCATTTCTCCTCACCATGTGATCCTAGAATAAACCTTCGCATGTCAAGAGTTTCTTCCAAAGCATGAAAAATAGGCTTTGGCATGTATTATTTCTTAATACATTCAATTAATGATGGAAAGCTCCCAACATCCTTCATCCTCAATTGGACTAAAAAACGACTGAACATCTGATCAATATGATCATGAGTGTGCCCAACAAGAAGGAAACCAACCTTTACCTTATGAAAAAATCTCAATTTAACAAGCATGTTTAGATATCTAAAAACAATATGATTTTCGTTTTCATGACAAATGTTGTCCAATTTTAGATACAAAAATTCAGGAAGATTACCAGACCAATGAGAAATCACATAATGAATCCTGGTTATTGTCAGATTTGCATCATTATGAATATTTGGAGTTGTGAAGTATACCCTTGTGTTGAAGCCCCGAAAATCGGGTCGAAAACAAGGGGGATACTCACCCGGTCCGGACCTTGGTTGACAGCTCCTTATCTGTTTGGTATAGTGAGTTCGACTGGGGATGATGGGACCAATTTGCCAATCTAAGGGTGTGTGTGTGTAGAGTTGGATGTTGCTGATCTAAAGTTCATATCTGAGCTAATTTAATCTGACTCTATGCTATTGTAATCTAATGAAAATAGCACATCTAATCTATGCTAACCTGGGATGTAATTCTTCTATTATGCGATCTAAAGAGATTTCAAATAATAGCTAGTAATAAAGATCATTCAGCAATTATAAGAATAGAAATCAGTTAAGATGAACCACTTTGCATAAAAAGTTAGGCAAAACAGTTGTGAACAACATATCGCATAATAAGTTATTCACACATTAAACATAAATAAATGGCTCCACCATATAGAAGTGCCAAATGGTAACACTAACATTCATGTAATAACATATAAACAACTAAAAACTATATATTGCTTTAAGAATATAAGCAGAAATGATCAAGAGATAAAAGTACCATTTATGACTGGTTCTACTCATAAGCTTCAAGCAACAATGATCTATCTTTCCTTGTTCTAATATCTACTAAGAGTACAGAAGTGAAACATCAGTAGCATATATCAAATGCAAACATCAATAAATCTCGATCCTTCGATTCATCAAAACCTCCTCTGAGGGTGCAAAAGTGCATGTTCTGAGGATAAGGTTTTGACAAATTTCTAGACCCTTCTCTAAATGCATGAGAAGGGTTTAAATACTGTTAACTAAATAACCTAATTACACAAATTTAGGATACGGTTTTTTTAAATGACCACCCTCTTTCTAAGCAAACTTATTTCTAAAAATCGAATCTAATTCCTAACTATCTCTGCATTTACTCCTTGATGTTGTGAGCATTCAACATTTGCCTGAGAAGAGTCGGTTGGTTGCTTTCCGCTTTTGTTTGAGTCAAGCAGATAGGAATGGCAAGTGCTGGCACTATTTTTTAGTAAATTAGAAGATATTTTTGGGGATCATCCTCTTGCCAGGTGATTTCACTACATATATACTTGGTAACATCTCAAATTTCCCTCAAATTGCTTTTGCTTTTGCTATCTTGGCTTCCGGACTTGCGAATGACTTGCTTCTTTGATCCGGGCCTTTGTGATGTGTTTTTTGTCTGTAGCGCCTTTTCCTTTTCCGGGCGTAAGCTTTTTCAGAATTTTGTAAACATGTTGTTCTTTGTGAGCTTTTTATCCTGAGTGTTGGATCACCTATTGATATCAGCCTCTATTCAGTAATGCTCTGGAACCTGTGGCTCTGCTGCATGCCGTATTCGTTTATGACGGGATCTCTTCTCTGTCTCTGAGTATTGATGCTTTCCCTTTTCCCTTAGATGTTTCCTGTTTTTCATTCCTGCAGTTCACGCAAAGGAAAAAGAGTTACAACAATAAATATTGACGCGAAAGCTCTAAGCTCTACGAATGCATAAAATAATGTCACCCATTGTGAACTGACTCTTCAAAAAACATAAAATTGTCCTTCATTAACATTTTGGCGTACGTTCATTAATTTTTTTTAAGGCACGCGCCCAATTTTTTTGGTTTATGGAGAGTTTTTCTTGAATGTTGGGCCGAGGAAAATTTGCAATGGGCGGTTCCCGCAACTTGTATTTCATTACCGCGTTATCGCATTTTCGTCAAGATCGCGATCTCGCAGATCACAAATCGCAACTCATATCATCGCGGCATCACAATTATCGCAAGATTGCATTTATCGCAAGATCACATTTCATGTTAAACTATTGTGTGCTGCTTATGCGATGTTGTGATATGCGATGTCGCATATCGGCCATCGGAGAATTATCAAGATCTTCATTTATGGGCGCTTCTTGATCTATGCGATGCGATGGATTTTGCGTCGCTTTTTCGCATTTTTTATTATGCTCATAAAGAAATGTTTTACTCTCTTCTCGCGATGCGGTATATTTTTAAGGAGTACAATACAAAAAGAATTTTTTGAATTTTTTACTAAGGGTCCCCACTTGTTTAATGTTATTGCTAACAATAAATAAGGAGGGGGGTTTGATCCGGATTTAAACAGGAACGCAACAAAATACAGAGATAACCATATACACAAATATGCAGCGGAAATAATTCTTCATTTCATTAATGGAAAATACTGAAATATGCTTACAACCAGAATTGGAAATAAACCAGCTAGGGCGATGGTAGCTTATCTCTGAGAGAGATGTGGGCTACATGCCTCTGAACTGTTTCGAACTGTGTTACAATGAGGCTCGAAAGCCTATTTATTGTTGAGAACATGAAAACCCTTCACATTCCAAACCTAACCCTAGAAGATGAAACGCCAAATTGTGGGCCTCGTTTTGGGTAAATGGGTACATCAATTTCCCGAGGTCGTAACTTTGGCATACAATCTCCGTTTGATGCGTATGATAGCTCGTTAGAAAGATCTATCCGAGAAATACCACTTTGGGAAGGGAAACATCGGTCCATGGACCCATGTTGTCCCCAGATTTCCCAAAAAACGTCGTTTAGGGCCTCAAAACGGCTCCGAAAGTTCAGGACCCGAAAAAAACTGCTAAAAATAGTAAATTCTGCTACAATTTAGGAAACTGAAAAAGCTGAAAGAGATAATTGTGGGGGTCCAAATGGGATAGGTGGGTGGCCACCAACATCCACCTGGATCAGGGTTGTTGGTGGCCACAACAATGGCAATTCACTTGGAAGAACCAATTATCTCTGCTTCCCTATTGAAACTTACTTTCAAAACAGAAATTTTTTTCATAAATCTAATCTTTGTTATGGACAGATAGAGTACATTATGCTTTATTCTATCAATGATATTCTGTTTCAACCTCTTTTTATTCTAATTGTTTACTCCCTCAGACTTGTCCTTGTATTTACATCAGCCATTACTTGGTCTTGTAAGGATAAAATAAAGTCTTCTCTGTATGCCAGCCTTTAAAATATGCTCGTTTTTCATAGGTAGAGCCTCTGCTGCCAGCAGGCATCCATAGCCTCGACAGAGTTACCTGTTACCCAGTAATGATCCTTTATCCTACTCAAGGTGATCTACAACTTTCAAAGGAAAAACCCGCATTTGCGTTTTTTTTTTGGTTTTCTTTTTTATTCTTTAAAGAACAATGTCTTGGTTTGGTAGCCAAATTATGACATAGTCATACACTTGATTTACACTCTTGCTGAACAAGCTGGCTCGTGATGAGACCCCTTGTCTTTTGATTTTAACAATCTTGAGTCGTCGCCCTGTTTTGATGGACAGTATTGGCAAAGTCAGCAAGTTATAATATCTGTGATCATGATAAGCCGGCTCGTGATGAGACCTCTTATTCTTTAAGATATAGTGCTTCTTGGGTTGTTCCTCTGAATGTTGCGATTTTCTTTAACAGGGAGGAAGTCATTGCTTTCCTTAAAAAAGCTCTGGATGACAATAATAGAGTTTGAAAATAGCTGCCTTACAGAGAATCCCTATTTTGTTATTGATACCTTTCATTGTGCTAATATAAAACAATTTCTTCGCCAAAGGTTGCTTTCGTCAAAATTTCTTGGAAGTTGGAACTAGCATCATATCTAGGCTAAAGTTTTTAACTGTATCTGTCAATAATAAAGATCAGCTTCTTTAAAAATTTTGTCGTTTATACAAGCGGAAAGATCAAAATCTTAAAGAGAATTGGTGTCTTTTCCATGAATAACTATGGTAACCATTCACAACTGGTTTTATTATGAAAATAAAAGAAAAATAAGACTTATTCTAAAAAAATAGAAGAATAATCTTCTATGGAAAATATATTTTAAGGATTTGTCCATTAACAGGCAGAGAATCCCTTCTACCTGCTAAATCCTGTAAGACAAACGTTGATGGACCTATGACTTCAACAATCTGAAAAGGATCAAGCCACATCTTTTGAAATTTTGTATGTTTGCCTTTTTCTTCATGTGCCTTATCCCACTTTAAAACTAAATCTCCCATTTGAAATTTTTTTCTGGTCATTATGTTTGAATCAAAAGAGGATTTTATTAGCGCTTGATGATGAGCATGGGTTTTCTTAGCTTGTTCTCGTTGTTCTTCTAATTTAATTATTTCCATCTGTCTTAGTTGTATGGAGGAAGTAGGTACTTCGTCAATGTATTGTATTAAATACAAGGAGGGAATGACTAAGTGGGTTGGAAGAACCACTTCTTTCCCATAAACTAAATTAAAGGGAGAAGTGCCGATCGAAGCTTTTTTTGTTATTCTATCTGCGCATAGAGCATTTATCAAAGCTTTATGCCAATTGTTTTGGTTTTCGTCAACTGTTCTTTTAATAATCCTGATTAATTTTTTGTTTGTTGACTCAGCTAACCCATTACCTTGCAGATAGTAATTGGCCGAATATTTTAGTTTGAACCCTCTTTTAAGTGCAAATTCCGTCATTGCATTTCCAGAAAAGTATGACACATTATCAAACATTAAAGCTGATGGCAGTCCAAACCTAGTGATTATAAATTGATCTATGAATTCAATAATATTTTCAGAATTAGTTGTCTTGAGAGGAACTGCTTCTACCCACTTAGTAAAATAATCTGTTGCCGTGAGGATGTATCTATGCTGCTTAGAAGAGTGAGAAACGATCTCACCTATTATGTCCAAGCCCCACTGAGCAAACGGTTGCTCGATGTTTACCGGCTGTAGTGGCAGGGACGGTTTCCTTTGTCTCCCAGCAATAGTTTGGTAGACTTGGCATTTCCTCACGTAACTGTGTGAGTCTTTGAACAGCGTAGGCCAGTAATATCCTACACGTAAGATTTTATGTGCAGTAGCATCTCCAGCGTAGCGTCCGCCTGCTGGTCCATCGTGGAGTTCCTGCAAAACCTTTTCAGCTTCAGTTTTTTCCAGACGTCTGAGAAGAACAGAATCATAATTTTTTCTAAAAAGAATATCATTTATGGAGTGATATTGTTTAGCTTTTAATCTCAGAGCTCTTTTCTTAGTGTGATCAAGGTGTGTTGGAGCATACCCGTTCTTAAGAAAATAAATGATGTCAGTGTACAATGATTCTGCATCGTTTAGGCTTACCTCACACACTTGTACATCTTCAAATGGATTTTCAAAATTTGCGATGCTCCATCCAACATTTTGTAGAAGCCTTGACCTCTTACAATGTTTGTTGGTTTGATTTCAAGGTTGTATTTCTGCAAAGTATTGATCCAATTGGCCCTTTTCTCACCCACATCCTTCTGTACTAGAAGATTTCTTACCGCTGGAAACAGTACTATGATCTTAGTATAGGTTTTAAGTAAGAAAGGTCTGAAATATTTGACAGCTTTGAAAACGGCATAAGCCTGTTTCTCCATGTCAGAATAATTGAGTTCAGCACCTTGTAAATTTGAGCTAAAAAACGCGATTGGAGTTTCCGCTTTTTCTTGATTTGCTTGAGTTAGAATCACAACATATGATTTCTCTGAGAAAAATGTGTATAAAGTAAAAGATTCTGAAAAATTCAGGGTTGCTAAAGATGGAGCATTAATGATGGCTTGCTTGATTAGGTTGAATGCTCATGTTCATCTTGACCCCATTTAAAATTTTAATTCTTTTTAATCATGTTTTGCAAAGGAGATACAATTCGTGAGAAATCTGGAACGAATCTCTTTACAAAATTGATTTGACCAAGGAAAGATTGCATGGCTTTTTTATTATGAGTTAGGGATATTTCAGAAATTTCTTTGATTCTATCAGGATCAATCTGAATACCATATTTTGACACTATGAATCCTAGAAGTTTTCCTTCACTTAATGCGAGAAAAGATTTCTTTGGGTTAAGTGAAATTCCATACCTTAAACATCGTTGAAAGATTTGTTTTAGATCTTTGAGATGATCGCTTCGCTTCTTAGGGTACACTGTTATGTCATCCAAATAAATCACTACAGACTTATTGAGTAAACCCTTGAATGCAATGTCCATAGCTCTTTGAAATGTAGCGCCGACATTGATCAACCCAAATGGCATTTTCCGATATGTGTATGTGCCCCATTTAGTTCTGAATGTGGTTTTCAACTGATCATCGGGACGTACCAACACTTGGTTATATCCTGAAAATCCATCTAAGAAAGACATCAGTTCTGAGCCTGCTACTGCCTGTAGTATTTGTTCCATAGGTGGAAGAGGAAAATTGTCTTTCTAGCAGGCTTTGTTAAGATTCTTAAAATCGATGCATATTCTAATATCTTTGTTTTTCTTTCTAACGGGTACCAAATTGGAGACCCATTTGGAATGTCTGACGGGGAAGATTATTCTTGCTTTCAATAACTTAATTAGCTCAGTTTTTATCTGATTTTCTAAATTGGGGTGGATTTTCCTCAGTTTTTGTTGGACAGGTTTTTCGTTATTGATCATAGGAATAGTATGTTGAATGATAGAAGTGTCGTATGTGTTTAGTTCATCATAATTCCAAGCAAAAACATTTTTATATTGTCTCAAAAGACGAATATACGCTAGTTTTTCTTCAGGGGCTAGGCCGAGGCCTAGATTAACGTTTTGTGGTTTATCATTGTTCACTAGGTTTACTAATTCGTAGTTTAGAGTTGAGCTGTAGAGCTTTGAATTGGTAGACCTTTTAAACCGATTTTTCAAATCATATAAGTCTTCTAACTTAACCACCGATTTAGGTATAGCATTATCAGTGCTGTTTGGTTGTATTTGTTGATCATGATGGTCTTCGTCAATTATTTGATTAGAGTAGGATCCTTCAGAAGTGAGGAAATTTACAATATCAGGATCGTCATTGAATACTCTCCAATTTGTAACGTTGTCAAGGATGGACGGTCTAAAGATTAATTCTATTGAGAATCTATCTGGACTAAAATCTTCGAAGGGAATAAGCTTAGAGGCTACATTAGCCAAAAGGTCTGCACTTGAGTTTTGGAGTCTCGGGATTGAAGAAATATTAAATGCTATGAAATGCTCAGTCAGATATTGTACTAAAGATTGATAGTGCTTTAAATGACCAGATAAGCAATGTATAGTGTTACGTACCTGTTTGACGACAATTTCAGAGTCTCCGAAGACTTGAAGATACTTGAAATTCAACCCGATTGCTTTGTATAGGCCTTGCACCAAGGCCTCGTATTCTGCTGTATTGTTTATGCAATCGAATTCGAGTCTGCATGTAAGCATGGTCTTATTTCCTTCTAGACTAATCAGAACGCATCCTTCTCCTGCTCCTTCTTTATATTTAGAGCCATCAAAATATAATTTCAAAAACAAAGATGTATTTACAGATTTATCTAAAAAATTAACACACCTTGAACTATCAGTTTGGGAAAAAATTTCGATTTGGGACAAAACTGAATTTTCTAAGTAGGGTGATGAATGAGCATTAAAATTGCCGAGAAAAGAATCTACCGAGTAATTGCCTATGATACTGTTGTTATATGCTATTGCTTCATTTTATCCCTCTAATTCCATTACTATGTACTTTTGGTGTAACTCTCGTTCAACCTTTATTTGATTTGGTTTACCGTTGTAGGGTAACCACATATGCGACCAGTCGATCGCGAAGTATCCATGGAGTTTCTCGGACCAATCTCTGCTAATAATTAAGCCATAGAATTTTAGGATATCAGCCACTAGAATGTCAATAACCTGACATATCTTAGGATTGGATGACAATCTTATGGTTACTTTATTAAGTTCACCGATCACTTCGACTTGAGATCGATCAAGTTGAACTATGCGCACTACGGATTTCCTTGGTTGAATGTTTAACTTGGCACATATTGATTTGGGTAAAATATTCGATGAAGCACCAGAACCTATCAAACAATTGTGCACGTTTTTGTTGAAAATTTCATAAGTGAGGAGAAACGGGGGAGTGTGAGATCTTGATCTCCCTCCAATTAAGGCGATGTCACTTGGGTCAATTTTATTGATCGTGTTGGTTGGAGGTCTTCCCATATTGTGGGAAGCTTGAGAGAGTACAGCGGTAGGCAAAGCTGCAATAGGCACGACATGAAATTCTTTCATCATTATCTTCTGTTGATGTTTCAACTTGCTCAATTCGTAAGGGGTAATATTAGCCCTAGTCTTTCTCATGCCATCTATAATATTGTACTCCATTTCATCTGACACTATCAATGTTTTTGATGGAGTTGTTTGATCTTCTTGGACTAGGCTAGATTGAGTCACTTTAGTGGTTGATTTCTTTGTTGCGACTTTATCTTTTATTGTAGGGCTTGTGCCCTTCTGCTTAGGGGTAGTTTGGGGAGGATCAAGCTAGTTTTTGCTTCGTGTGCTAACTGGAAATACTTCTTGATCTTCTTCTTGTGGGAGGATGAAATCCCACATTCCTTGTAATTCCACAACTTCTTCGTCATCAGTCTGCCCTTCAGTGGCACTTTCTTCTTCTTCTTCCTATTCCTCAGATTCGGCATTTGAAATGGCATTGGGTGGTTTTATATCCGTTGAAGGACCTCTTTTAAAAGCTCTATAGGGCTTTTTTGAAGAAGTTTCTGCTACTTGTTTTTTTATGTCAACCATCTCATTAGACATAGTTTTTAAAACTTTCTGCAATCCTTCCAAATCGAAAGGGTCTTTCGCTTGTTTCTTTTTGGAGTCTTCTTTGAAGGTGACTTTTTTAGATTTGCGTTCTTCTATCGCGGATCTCTTTTCCAGGGCTATTACGCGTTTCTCTACTACTATCGCCTCTGTCATGTTTTCAAGTAAGGTTGTTTTATTTGCTCTGTCCACGAAGATTGTTGTGTTTGATGGTAAAGCAGTAATATACTATTCACATCATACTTCTTCGCTGGGTCGGGAAGCAGTAGGAAATTTGTTGAGAATTTTATTGAACCGTAAATTGAAATATTTGATAGGTTCTATAGCTTTGGCTTTAAGATTGGATAGGTCATTGATTAATGTTTTCATTGATCTGTCATCATCGAACTTGGTGAGGAACTAATTCTGGTAGATATCCCAACTTGTGATAGACCCGGAGGGTAATGAAAAGTACCATGACCCGGCTGTTCCTTGCATTGTATAGGGAAAAAGCCGAACAACAATGTCTTCATTAGTAACTTCGTTGAGATTGATAGAAAGCATGAAATTGTTTATGTGTTCTTCTGCTAGCATGCCTGCTTCTGGATTGAATTTGGGCAGCCATTTCTGAGGATGGGCTGGTATTGGGCTGAAGGGCGCAGGAATTATAACTGCCCTGGGGTTGTTCCATGGAGACTGGGCCATCGTTGAGCTGTTGGTAGAGGAAAGTGCAGAAGATGATCCCTGCGGCTGGGAAGATGAAGATACTATGATCGTAGATGATTGAAGAGGGGTTGTGGGAGTTCCGGTAGACGGATGGATGATGATTTGGAATGGAGGCATGGGTGGTTGACTTCACAGTGAGGTAGTTGAAATGGATGATGTAGACGAAAGAGTCTCACTGTCAGATTCTAGAGGCAATTTCCTGGCTCTTTTCCTGGTGGGAAGAGGCAACTTAGTTGGCTGAATGCCAATTTTTTCACTCTTTAACCTGGTCAGGGGATGAGCAGGATTGTACTGCGAAGTCACACTGCTTTGAGATTTATCAGACCTCTGAGGAGAAATGAAAAATTCTCGAAGTTTATGAATCAAGGATTCAACTTCAGGGGTTTTAATGATAGATTGGTCTGAAATATTAGGGTGTGTAGCAGCATTTGATAATTGAGCGACTTCTGATTCTAGATTTAAACATACTGGGGAAGTCGGGGGTGATGATGAGTGTGATTTACTCTTAGAATGGTATTTAGATTTAGATTTAGGTGCCATTCATAGTTCAGGCCCTCCTTCTAGCGCCAAATATGTTGAAGCCCCGAAAATCGGGGCGACAACAAGGGGGATACTCACCCGGTCCGGACCTTGGTTGACAACTCCTTATCCGTTTGGTATAGTGAGTCCGACTGGGGATAATGGGACTAGTCTCCCAATCTAAGGGTGTGTGTGTGCAGAGTTGGATGTTGTTGATCTAAAGTTCATATCTGAGCTACTTTAATCTAACTCTATGCTATTGTAATCTAATGAAAACAGCACATCTAATCTATGCTAACCCGGGATGTAATTCTTCTATTATGCAATCTAAAGAGATTTCTAATAATAGTTGGTAATAAAGATCATTCAGCAATTATAAGAATAGAAATCAGTTAAGATGAACCACTTTGCATAAAAAGTTAGGCAAAACAGTTGTGAACAACATATCGCATAATAAGTTATTCACACATTAAACATAAATAAATGGCTCCACCGTACAGAAGTGCCAAATGGTAACACAAACATTCATGTAATAATGTATAAACAACTAAAAACTGTATATTGCTTTAAGAATATAAGCAGAAATGATCAAGACATAAAAGTACCATTTATGACTGGTCCTACTCATAAGCTTCAAGCAACAATGATCTATCTTTCCTTGTTCTAATATCTACTAAGAGTACAGAAGTGCAACATCAGTAGCAGATATCAAATGCAAACATCAATAAATCTCGATCCTTCCATTCATCAAAACCTCCTCTGAGGGTGCAAAAGTGCATGTTCTGAGGATAAGTTTTTGACAAATTTCTGGACCCTTCTTTAAATGCATGAGAAGGGTTTAAATACTGTTAACAAAATAACCTAATTACACAAATTTAGGATACGGTTTTTTTAAATGACTGCCCTCTTTCTAAGCAAACTTATTTCTAAAAATCGAATCTAATTCCTAACTATCTCTGCATTTACTCCATGTTGCGAGCATTCAACATTTGCCTGAGAAGAGTTGGCTGGTTGCTTTCCACTTTTGTTTGAGTCAAGCAAATAGGAATGGCAAGTGCTCGCACTATTTTTTAGTAAATTAGAAGATATTTTTGGGGATCATCCTCTTGCCAGGTGATTTCACTGCGTATATACTTGGTAACATCTCAAATTTCCCTCAAATTGCTTTTTCTTTTTCTATCTTGGCTTTTGGACTTGTGAATGACTTGCTTCTTTGATCTGGGCCTTTGTGGTGTGTTTTTTGTCTGTAGCGCCTTTTCCTTTTTCGGGCGTAAGATTTTTCAGAATTTTGTAAACATGCTGTTCTTTGTGAGCTTTTTACCATGAGAGTTGGATCGCCTATTGATATCAGCCTCTATTCAGTAATGCTCTAGAACCTGTGGCTCCGCTACATGCGGTATTCGTTTATGAGGGGATCTCTTCTCTGTCTCAGAGTATTGATGCTTTCCCTTTTTCCTTAGATGTTTCATGTTTTTCATTCCTGCAGTTCACGCAAAGAAAAAAGAGTTACAACAATAAATATTGACGCAAAATATCTAAGCTCTACGAATGCATAAAATAATGTCACCCATTGTGAACTGACTCTTTGAAAAACATAAAACTGTCCTTCATTAACATTTTGGCGTACGTTCATTAATTTCGTTTAAGGTGCGCGCCCAATTTTTTTGGTTTATGGAGAGTTTTTCTTGAATTTTGGGCTGAGGAAAATTTGCAATGGGCGGTTCCCGCAACTTTTATTTCATTACCGCGTTATCACATTTTCGTCAAGATCACGATCTTCCAGATCGTAGATCGCAACTCGTATCATTGCGGCATCGCAATTATCGCAAGATCGCATTTATCGCAAGAACGCATTTCATGTTAAACTATTGTGTGCTGCTTATGCGATGTTGCGATATGTGATGTCGCATATCGGCCATCGGAGAATTATCAAGATCTTCATTTATGGGTGCTTCTTGATGTATGCGATGTGATGGATTTCGCGTCGCTTTTTTCGCATTTTTTATTGTGCTCATAAAGAAATGTTTTACTCTCTTCTCGCGATGCGATATATTTTTGCGTACAATACAAAAAGAATTTTTTGAATTTTTTACTAAGGGTCCCCACTTGTTTAATTTTATTGCTAACAATAAATAAGGAGGGGGGTTGTTGGTGGCCACAACACCTTGGCAACATTTTCCCATTGAAGACCATACAACCAACCAAGTCAAACTGAATAAATTTTCCTCCTATAAAATTTTGGGTGTGCAAAGAAAATGTTGTAGAAGTGCTTTCTTCTAGTCCATACCATCAATTATCAAACCCAAATATTTATTTGGATTATCATAACACTTCTTTCGATTCTTATACATCTTTTTCATTTCACTTGTTTGTTGCTCGTGATGCTCTTGAAGCGCTTTAACAATGGAATCTACACATAACATAAAAGAAAGTCATTGATAAATACGTTTTCATAGTTGATGACTATACAATTTTAAAAAATAATGTTATGAATGCTTACCTCTTTCTGCCCCTTGACATTTATCCCTTTTTATTTAAGAGAAACAAATGTACTGCAAACCCCCATCGTTGTGTTCTTAGGCATATGGGTATTGTTGAATTCTTTCTTCCATATTTTCACAAAATATTGATATGTAATAAATCAACCATTTCCTTCAACATCTACTGCATATTATTTGTATAAGTTGTATATTTCTAGTCTTGAGAAATTATTTGGAATATGTGTTGTGTATCTATTTGGCATACACTTTCCATGCTTTTAAAAGAAGTATTTCATCCATGACATTGCAGTATTTGATAATGGCCCAAACTGTCCTTTATGATATACTTCTGAATAAAGTGTGGGATCCTTTTCCAAATTTTCTTGGATTCTTGACAAACGACAATTACCAATTGAATGAAGCATTTTTAAAGCCTTTCTACAGATAAATAAAGATTGAATATGATAATCATAACCTAACAATGTAGATTGCATGCACCCCGCTAAATATGAATTTTGCATGATTTTTTTCATTCATAAATATCTCTTCCTTTTCTCCAATGCAAACTTGAAATCCATATGTTTAAAGCAATCATGTTGACAACATTCACTTGAAGTGAGAGCACTGATATAACTTCTTCTCGTGAGATATTTTGTAGGAAATACTAAGGGCGGGGTGAATCAGTATTCCTTAGCAACTAGTACTTTTAAATATTTCTAGAGCATTAGTTAATCTTCAATTATTAATAATGTTTATGTAGTAATAATAGTAAATAAAAGAACACAGTAGGCACAAGAATTTTAGGTGGAAAACCCTCTCCGAGTCAAAAAACACCGAACACTTTTCTAATAAATTTTTTAATCTTCAGCCCAAACTAAAATGAAAGCAACAACTTCCTATTATTCTAGAAAAGCATTCTTCTCCAACTCCCACTTGAAGGATGCCCCAATGCCCTGGTATCTTTAGTAATCCACTGAATGGATGCCCCAACACCCTAGCGAGCCACAACTTGCCCTAGCACCACCCTACCACCATGAAGTTCTCACAGGGCCCAACCTATAGGTGGCTTCATACACTTGCCTAGCACCTCCCCGCCACCCTATAATGACTGAAATAAGACAAGACTGTGGATTCCCAAACCAGGGAAAACAATCCATGATACAATAAGATGTACAATGATTTTCATGTACTTGATCAAATACCCAATCACTCTATGACCTGCAACCCAACCATGACATCATCCCAACAGTGACTCCTATACCTCCCAACACTGCCTCTTTGACTCTCGGCAAAATGACTCTTTCACAAATGACTCTTTTACAATATTTACAATGTTGACTCTTTTACAAATTTACAATGATGACTCTTTTACAAATGATGCTTTTACAACGATGAATCTTTTATAAATGACTCTTTTAAAACTTTACAATGATGACTCTTGACCTTAACAATACCTCATGATATCTAGATGGTTGTCATGTCTTCAAGGATGTCCCGCTGCAATGCTTCGTTTAATTTGATGCTTCTGCTTTTGAATTCTTTCTTGAAGTTGTACTTGAATCTTCTTCTACCTGCATGCAAAATTTGCTTGGCAAAACGAATCCCAAAACAAAACAAAATACCTTTGAACTTACCTTTTCCTACAAAACACATCTAAAGTGCATAATAATGAATAAATACAAATCAAAATTACAATGCATAGCTGAAGTTTGCTTGTCACTTTTGTTTTTGACTTGTTGCAGTAGTAGACAATGACTCTCACTCTTGATATAGGCCTAGACTCTATGAAAAACCATATCTAAAACTCACATATGGGTATATATAATAGCAACTGATGACAAAGCCTAGACTTGTGATGAATGAAGTTCTAAGTACATTGACAGAGACCATTCTATCAACTATGACAATACAAGTAACATGAACTTACAACATCATATCGATTTAGCAGACTTGGTGTAGCATCAAATGTGTAGTATCAAGAATAGGACATCCAAAATGTGGTATCAAAACTAACTATGACATATAGAGACATAGAGATATAACAACTACCCTGTATATACTTACATTGTCCTGCAAAAACATATGTCAGAGATGATACTCAAAATTCAAATGTAAACATTAATCATAGATACCTTTTTGTAGGAGACTTACCCTTGACTGTTGATGTGTGGTCCTTACTATAGTGATCCTTGAATGCATTTTTTTTCTTGCATTCTAGGGGCTTGATATTGAACCTATTGTATCTATGTAATTTCGGATATTTAGGGTCTAAATTTTTTTATTGTAGTATCCCTCTAAGTCCTCTTTCCAACCCCATGGTTCTGATCAAGATTGGATTCTTCAAGAAAGCATTATGCCCAATCGCCCATGATGACCGAATTATAGACTGGCTCAGCAGAGCGAACTTGTACAAAGTTCCACGTGTCACTGTTGTGACTTTCGGCCTTGAAAATGATACCCAACAAACTACATTCTGTCCTTTTGTTGTCACTATTTATCAAATTTGAATCCAATGCTCAGAGAGAACGTTATGACTATTTTCCCAATGTCACCTATTAGACATGGAATTTGGGAGCCTGTAAAAACCCTAACTTCCTCAGATAATATATATGAAAATATAGCGAACCAAGATTTGAAATTCGGTCGGAAGTTCATCAATATTTCGGTGTAAATGGATTTTAATTTCAGCTTTAGAAGCTTTGCAGAAAAATAGTTATAGTGAAAATTCCACGATGGCCTGTTTGAGGCCACAAAATCCCTACCAGAGGAGGATATGAGGGTCACTATTTATATGAATGTCTTGAGTTGAGAGGGTCCTCAACAAGTGAACGTTGGAGGGATTTTACGAGGATTTGTTTTTTTATTAATTATTGACTATTCAGTGACCACAACCAATTATTAGTGCCATGCCACAACCCCATAGGGTTTTAGCCCACTAACTCGGGTTACTAACTTCAAACACGAATATATCTCAAACTGTGAAGAATTGCTTGGCACACCATATACCAACAAAAACATCTCAACAAGTAGAATCCATATAGAAGATCCTTGAATCATAATAGAGTAAGTTTTAAAGTCAAAATGCCCATGCAAGATTGGGTTAGGCCCTAGTGTTGCTTCGGTAGACATCAATGACAACCATCGATCAACAATCTCCCCCTTTGGCATTGATGGAAACACAAGTGCTCCCCCTACGATCATGACACCTATTCCTATTTCCTTATCTCCCCCTTTGTCATCAATGGCAAAGGGTAACTCCCCCTGACAAATAGCGATCCTGCGGACCTGTACACACCTCCACTCCCCCTTTCTACTCGAGTAGATAAGAGAAAGATTCTAATGAAAACTTGGGAGAATCCCAAGATTTTGGTGAAGATACTCAAATGCTTTATGAGGTAATGGTTTGGTAAATATGTCTTCAATTTTTTCCTTTGTGACAACATATCCAAGATTGTTATTCTTTTCAGTGAGCTTCTCTCTAACAAAATGATATTTAATCGGAATGTGCTTCGTTTTGGAATGCATCACGAGATTCTTGGAGATACTTCGTTGATGTTATTGCAAAAGATGGGAAAAGGCTCATCAAATTTGACTTCAAGGTCTTGCAAATTTTTCTTCATCCAAAGAACTTGAGTACAACAAGCTATTGCCATGACATATGCTTCTACTATGGATAATGAGATTGAAGATTGTTTTTTACTTAACCATGAAACAAGACAACCACCTAGATAGAATGTTGCTCCACTGGTGCTCTTACAATCATCAACATTTCCTGCCCAATTTGCATTTCTATAAGCTTGGATGACCAGATCATTTCCTTTGGGATACCATAGACCATATTCTGATGTGCGCTTAACATACCGAAGAATTATTTTGATGACAATAATATGATATTCTTTTGGTGTTGCTTGGAATCTTACTACTTTTCCAACTGCCTACATCACATCAGGCCGGGAGGTTGTCACATATAAGAGACTAAAATCCATGGGTCTATACAACCTTTGGTCCACATCGTTTCAAAATTTTTCTAAGATTAACTTGCAACATATTACCATGGGGGTAAGGTCTGGCATGCAATCTTCCATCTGGAATTTCTTGAGTATTTCTTTGATGTAATTGGTTTGATATATGAATATTCCTTTATCCTGCTGAGAAATCTAAAGCCCTAAAAAGTGTGTCATTTCGCCAATCATAGACATTTCAGACTCACTTTTCATTATTGTGGCAAAGTATTTACTTAATCTGTCATCACTTCTTTCAAACATTATATCATCCACCTATACTTCGATAATTGTTAGGTTATCTCGATCCACTTTCACATAAAGATTGATGTTAGCACTTCCTTTCTTGAATCCCTATTGATGTAGATATCCATCAAGATGAGCATACCAAGCACTACGAGCTTGCTTGAGACCATATAGAGCCTTCTTTAATCTACAGATGTAGTCTTCTTTGTCATAGAGCAGAAAACATTCGGGTTGTTAAATGTAAACTTCTTCCTCTAATTCACCATAATTTAGAAAATCTAACTTAACATCCATTTTGTAGACCATGATTTTTCTCGAGCAAGCATAAGCGAGAAACATCCTGATAGCTTCCATTCTACCAACGGGAGAAAATATTTGTTCAAAATCGATTCCTTCAACCCATGCATATCCTTTGCAGACTAATCTTGCCTTGTTCCTAGTAACCTGTAATCCTTCAACTGTTTTGCTCCCCCTGAACCTGTAATGAAACTGCCATCTTGTTCAAACTACCTTCCTATCAATCACAGACTTGTGTCATATATTGCTTCATAGACTCATCCTGTACAAACATTTATGAGTCAACAAGCTAGATTGTTCAAAGTAGTGAGTCACCTAACGAGCCATCGTGACTGGAGTCGTTATCTGAAGCAACTACTAATTCCTCATGACCTTTTGCTTTTACAAATCCTGAAAGCATATCTACTGAAACCTTGTCATATTCTTTATCTTCCTGTACCTGTTTCCTTTTCCATACCTTCTTATTCTTCCAATATTGAGCCATGTCCCCATAGTTATGACGAAGCATTCAATATTGTCCATAGGTGATTTCATCTGATATCTGCAACCGCAAGCGCTATGGCCACAATTATGGCATTTGAAACATTCAATGTTTGGCCCATATAGCATATATTCTCTTCTGAAAAGATCATCGTGGAACCTGTCTCGTGATCCTCCAAATTTTCTTCTAGGGTTTTGCACATAATTATTGTACCTATCAAAAACTTCATAATCCTTAGCCACATGTCCATAGTTAGCACATAAAAAGAAATAACCATTACATAAATGTGTGTACCTTAATGGTTCATTCATATGTGATGGTCCTTGATAGTTGTACTTGTCAATAACTTTACACTCCTTGGCCATATGTCCATAGTTAGCGCATGAAAAACAATAACCATTAAATAAAGGAACATACTTGGAAGATTTTTCATTTTTCTTTGGAGGTAGTGTTGTAGTTTGTTGTGGTCCTTTGTTCTCGATTTCTTTGTTATTGTTCTTTGGAGTTGCAAAATTCTTCTTTGGCTTTTCACTTTGATCAACTTTCTTCTTAAAATAATCCTGCGAAGATATGGAGTTTGTTCCTTCATCAACTAGAGCTTTACCATCTTTAATTGCCTTCTTTTTTGCTTCTTCATCTGTCTTATCTTGTAAGTGTTATTTTTGCGATCCCTTGAGTTTGTTTATCTCATCACGGGTTGCATCAAGTTCTTCTTGCTTTTGAGCAAGATCTTCTTGAAACCATATTTTCAAGATCTTCCTTCTTTTTTCTACCTCCACAACCTGTAGCTTGAGAAGAGTGGTCTTCTCTACTTCTCTGTTGAGAACCTGTATATGTTCCTTCTACTTTTCATTTTCAATCCTAAAACTACTTATTTCTGCTGAAGATGTTTCTAATTTCTTTTTCCTTTGGTCAACAGTGGATATGTATCTTTGATCAGATTCCTTCCTTTCAATTTCTGCTTCCTACATTTGTTGTGTCATCCTACTAATCTCTATAAATGTTGTGTCGAGTTATTTTTTCTTCTGTTGGACTTCTCTCTTGAGGTCTCATGTCTTTGTATTCTTGATTTATTCCAATTGAGTTCTATGACTACTAATCATCTTCTCAGGCTCTTCATTTTCTTTGATGATTTCTTTTTTTGTCTTCAATTATGCTTCCAAAAGTCTTGTCTTTTCCTTTTGACTTTTGAGTTCCTTTATCACCTTGATCACTTGATTTTGAAACTCTATTTTACTCATTTTTCCCATTTCTTCATCATAATTAGAAGGATACAAATTTTCAATAACCTCTTGACTTGATTGCTTTGTTGAATAAAGATTATGAAGCTTTTCCCAAAGAGCTTTAGGTGTTGAACATTGACCAACTTTTGGTTTCCCAGAATTTGGAAAAACATTCAAACTTACATTCATGGCCTTTGAATTGTACCTTTAGCTTCGTCAATAGATGTGTCTCTAGAAACAATTGATTCCCATACTCCATGTGCCTACAAATGTACTTCCATCCTGGATTCCCATATCCAATAATTATCTGCACCAAAATCAGGGGTTTGTACACAATACTCACTCTCTTCAGATTTTGTTGTACCTATACCTTCCTTTGAAATCCTTGTAACTTGCTTCTTTGACTTTCCCATATCTATGCTCTAAAAAGTAACTTCCAGCAGTTAAGATGTTACTGAAGGAACCACGCTCTGATACCAATTGTTGGAAATACTGAGCGAGGGTGAATTAGTATTCCTTATCGATTAACACTTTTAAATTTTTCGAGAGCATTATTTAATCTTCAATTATTATTAATATTTATGTAGTAATAACAATAAATAAAAGAACACAGTAGGCACAAGAATTTTAGGTGGAAAACCCCCTCCAGGTCAAAAACCACCGAACGTTTTTCTAATAAATTCTTTAATCTTCAGCCCCAACTAAAATGAAAGCAACAAATTCCTAGAATTCTAGAAAAGCATTCTTCTCCAGCTGCCACCAGAAGGATGCCCCAACACCCTAGCGAGCCACAACTCACCCTAGCACCACCCTACTACCCTGAAGTGTTCATAGGCCCCAACCTGTAGGTGACTCCATACACCTGCCTAGCACCTCCCTACCACCCTATAATGACTGGAATAAGACAAGATTGTTGATTCCCAAACCAAGGACAACAATCCAAGATAGAATAAGATGTAAAATTATTTTTGTGTACTTGACCAAATGTTGAATTACTCTATGACCTACAACCCAACCATGACATCATCCCAACAGTGACTCCTATACCTCCCAACAATGCCTCTTTGACTGTAGGCAGAATGACTCTTTTACAATGATGACTCTTTTACAACTTGACAATGATGACTCTTGGCCTTAACAATACTTCACAATATTTGGATGGCTATCATGTCTTCAAGGATGTCCTACTAGAATGCTTCCTTTGATTTGATACTTCTTCTCTTGAATTCTTTCTTGAAGTTGTACTTGAATCTTCTTCTACCTACATGCAAAATTTGCGCAGTGAAACCAATCCCAAAACAAAACAAAATAACCTTCAGCTTACCTCTGCCTAGAAAACACATCTAAGTGCATAATAGTGAATAAATACAAATTAAAATTACAATGTGTATCTGAAGTGTGATTGTCACTTTTTTTGTTGACTTGTTGCAGTAGTAGACAAAGACTCCCACTCTTAATATAGGCCTGGACACTATGGAAGACTATATCCAAAATTGACCTAGCGATATATACAATAGAAACTGATGATAGACGCTAGACTTGTGATGAACCAAGTTCTAAGTAGAACAATAAAGACCATTATATCAACTATCAAAAGACAAGTAACATGAACTTACAACATCATATAGATTTAGCAGACTTGCTGTACCATCAAATGTGTAGTGTCAAGAATAGGACATCTGAAATGTGGTATCAAAACTAAGTGTGACATATAGATACATAGAGATATAACAGAGGCCTTATATATAATTATGTTTTCCTACAAAAACGTATGTCAAATATGATACTCAAAATTCAAATGTAAACACTAATCAAACATACCTTCTCGTAGGAGACTTACCCTTGATTGTTGATGTGTGATCCTTACTACAGTGATCTTTGAATGCATGTTTTTTCTTGCTTTCTAGGAGCTCGATATTGACACTGTTGTATCTATGTAATTTCAGATATCTAGGGTCTAAATGTTCTTCTTGTGGTATCCCTTTGATTCCTATTTCCAACCCCACAATTCTGATCAAAATTGGATTCTTCTTTAAGAAATAGTTATGCCCAATCTCCCACGATGATTTGATTATAGACTAGTTCAGTAGAGATAACTTGTATGAAATACCACGTGTCACTATTGTGACCTTCGGCCTTGAAAACGATACCCAACAAACTATAATCCATCCTCGTTTTGTCACTATTTACAAAATTTGAATCCAATTCTTAGAGAGAAAGTTATGACTCCTTTCCCAACGTCACCTATTTGACATGCAATTCGGGAGCCTGCAAAAACCCTTAATTCCTCAGATCATATCTCCGAACATATAGTGAACCAAGATCTGAAATTTGGTCACGAGGTTCATCAAGGTTTCGGCTGAAATGTATTTTAAGTTTATCTTTGGAAGCTTCACATAAAAGAGTTATAGTGAAAATTCCATGATGACCTGTTTGAAGCCACAAAATCCCTACTAGAGTAGGATATGAGGGTCATTATTTATATGAATGTCTTGAGTTGAGATTATCCTCAACAAGTGAACATTGGAGCGATTTTAGGAGAAAATTTTGTTTATTAATTATTGACTATTCAATGACCGCAACCAATTATGAGTGCCATGCCACAACCTCATAGGGTTGTATCCCTCAAGCTGGGGCTACTAACTTCAAACATGAATATTTCTCAAACTGTGAAGAATTACTTGGCATGCCATATATCAATGGAAACATCTCGATGAGTAGAATACATCTAGAAGATACTTGACTCATAATAGAGTAAGCTATCAAGTCAAAATTCCCATCCAAGATCGGGGTAGCCCTTGGTGTTACTTGGGTAGACATCAATGACAAGCATTGATCAAAATATTCTTCTCTACCCCTTGTATAACTAGAATGTCATAGACTGATATGAAAAGGTCTGCTGCTACTCCTCAATACAATATTTGGTGGCAACATATCCATCATTGAATGATCATCATCTGTATAATCATTTTCATCATCATTAGGAGGAATATTATCCTTATTATGATAATCTGTGCTTTTGAAATATTAACTAGGAGGATATTCTTCATCTTGCCCTTTGTTAGTGCTACCCTCATAGTCCTTAAAATTATGACTAAATGGAAAATTTGACTCTCTGTTTATTGAATATTCTTCATCATGTGCATTCTCGGTGATGCTCTCATAATACTTTGGATTAGGACTACGTGGAAAATGTGACTCTTTATTGACTGAAATTATCCATCCTTCGCTTCGTCATTGTTTCTCTCATAGTCCTTAGGATCAAGACTAACTGGAAAATGTGACTCTCTATTTACTGTAGATTCTTCATCCTACCCTTCGTCACTATTGCTGTCATAGTCCTAAGGATTATGACTAAGTGGAAAACATGACTCTCTATTTACTAGAAATTCATCATCCTATCCTTCGTCACTACTACTCTCATAGTCCTTAGGATTAGTACTAAGTGGAAAATGTGACACTTGATTTATTGGAAATTCTTCATCCTAGCCTTCATCATTGCTCCTCGCATAGTTCATAGGATTATGACTAAGTGGAAACCGTGACTCTCGATTTATTGGAAATTATTCATCCTGGCCTTCATCATTGTTGCTCTCATAGTCCATAAGATTAGGACTAACTGGAAACTATGACTCTCTATTTATTTCAAATACTTCATCCTGACCTTCATCACTGCTCCTCTCATAGTCCATAGGATTAGGAATAAGTGGAAACCATGACTCTCTATTTATTTGAAATTCTTCATCTTTCCCTTCATCAGTGTTGATCTCATAGTCTTTAGTATTAGGACTAAGTGGAAGATTTGACTCTCTATTCATAGTGAAACAATTTTCATTATATTCATCAATATGAATAGAGTTGTTACACGATGAGGATATTGATTTTTCACAAAGCAAAAATTCATTATCAGAAGAATCCATGGCTTTCAAGCAAAAGATATTGAATGATAAAAATGAACTCTCCCCTAATTATAATATATAGTTTAAAGAATGGAAATTTCCCTCCAAAGTTTCCCTCCAAAAAGTTTCACCGAAAAATTTTCCCTCCAAAAATTTTGTTTGATGTATTTCCCTCAAAAAAATTCTTCTACAATTTATTGAAATTTTTTTACTAAAATTTTCTCTTGAGATTAATATTTTAAACTAGATCTTTAAACTAAAATTTCAAATTAAATATTCTACATAAATTAATCTTTTACTTAAACTATACAACATTTACTAGACAACTAATTTTTTATTTTATTTTTATTATATCTCATATCCCACATTTAACATAAATTACTATATTGCCATAACACGATTTATATATTGAGTTTTTATAATAAAAAAATTAATACCACATTCAAGAAGTGATAAAACAATTTTGTAATTTCTGCTATATAATAGATTTCGTTATCACTATTCCTCACATCACATCAAGACTTCTCGAGGTTTCGTTAAAAGACTTGGAGAGATTTTGTGGAGAAACTACATTGTCATGGACAACACATTCAATGGGAGATTATCACATTTGAAAGGTTAGTTTCCATTTTACTAAGTGTAGGTCTTAAACTCGCATAGGTTTACTAGTAGTTATGTGTCAGTTGGGTTATTATGTTCATGTAGGATACCAAACAAAAAACACATTCCGGTGAAAAAAATATTAACATTTAATTAACGAAATATAGATTCCTTTAAAAAATTAAAAATTCACATGAGTCAGGCTTACTTGACAACCCCCTAACAGGAAGAGGGTTGATTTTGAGAATAGGTCCCTTGATAGGCAAGGAGCCAATTCTCAGAATCGGCCCTTGGCCTGCTAAGGGACCGGGGACAAATGTAAAAAAAAAAAAAAAAAAAAAAATCTAAGGAATGGGTTCTTTTTTGTACCCTGTATGAACCTAACATCCAACTTGTCATGGGGGTCGATTTGCATGTTTTAGGTCTTTTTCATTTTTAAATTTTGTTTTGTTTTGTTTGTATGTTTAAGATATTGGTTCTTTTGTAATTTACTGATATATAAATTTTTAATTTTTTTGCAAGAAAATGACACTAAGGAAGATTTATGTGAATCTTTCTGGACCAAAGAAAACTAAAGATGGAGGTGGATCTTCAAAAATTATTGTTGAACTAACCTGACCTGAGCTAATAAATACAAATCTAACAAGTGCCTCTAAGGATAAGAAGCTGGTTTCTTACTAGAAGAAAACACAAGAAGTGAAGCATACAAAACTTGTATGGTTTGTGAAAGATAGAGAAGGTGAACAAAATCTGCAGATATATCTATATGTTGATATCCATAATGATGGTGGAAGTTATGAGGTGTTGGGAAAAGTACTAGACATGTGTTTGATATTGGATACTGAAGTTTTTTATGTAATTACAAAACCTCCCAAGTCACATGACAAGATTAGATATTAGTTTTCATTTTCAATGAATGACGCGACAGATGATTCTACAAAGATTTGTAAAAAAATCATAAACAAGATTGCATAAGATATTGTAAGTATTGTTATTTATATTTAGGTGTTTTGCATTATTGTAACTGTACAGTTACATCTTTTAAACTTAGTTTTTATTGACATGTGATATTTTATTTGACATAATTTTATTGAAAATCTTTCAATTATGTTGGGAGGAATTTATTTTAAAGAGCTAGATATTATGAATGTTGTGAGTAGTTTCTACTTAGGGTTAGAAGAAGATATGGAAAACAAGCAAAAAGAAAATACTTCATGATGCTACAAGACTACATCCAACGGATCGACGAAGGATGCCTATATTGGATAAATCTAGAAAAGATAGACATGTTACTTTTGAAGATGAGGAAGTTGAAACTGAAGCTGAAGCTGAAGAATATGTTGTCATTACTGAGGATGATATTAGAGCTGATGTTATAAAGGAGAAAAGCCATGAAAGACCAAAAGAAAAAATGCCCAAGAATGTCTGTGTTCTAGTTGATGATGAGGATGTTAATTATGTAGAAGAAAATATGATAACCGAGAGGAGGATGAAATTAAAAGTTGATCATTCTAAAAAAGTCTTGGCCAACAGTGAAGATCCTAGTGAAAACCCAAAAGGAAGCAAGGAAATCATTACACCATGAGCTGATTTATAGGATGCCATTATTAAAACAAAACAAAATTCCATTCGACATCAATTGACAACAACCAACTTAATTGAGGGTGGTCGTACATTTCGGCTTAATGTTAGCAAAATCTATAATCCATGTGAAAGACAATTTAAATATCAAATTAGAAAGCCACATAATATGCATGTTCACAAGTTGAAGACATTGATGAGGTACAATCCATATTCTCATGTGGTTGATTATGTGCTTCATGTTGATCCAATTCAAGTTCCCAACAAAGAAGCATTTGATAAGTAAAAATATTTTGAATACAAATATTATATACTTGGGGAGAACCATTCCGTAGAAGCTCAAAGGAAATTGATGGAAGAATATCCCAATAACCCACGTTTTGAAACAATGAAATGTATCATTTATGTTGGTTTATTAGATATATAAGAAAAGTTATTGGTATGGGATCATAATACAGATAATGAGTATAGGATGTCTATGAATCTCATCCAAAGGGTTAGATTTATTCATAATGAATTTGAAGGAAAATGTGGTGGGGATAAAAGACAGGTTAGTCCAACATTTCAGAAGGAATGTTGTATGGAAATAGGTTATCAAATATAGGAAAAAATCAATTCAAAAGGTGGCAAAGTAAATTTGGATATATTTAGAGGTATGGATAACAATTTCCAGTTGGAATTTAGAACTGGAGAGATATAGGAATTGATTAATGAGATTTTTAGCATGTGGGAGAACATTGACATTAAAAACCAGAAGGTAAAAAATTATAAACCATTGATATGTAGCAATAGTAAATCAAGGCTTGAATATAAGCTCTTTCCAGAAGATATGACTATCACACCTTGGAGAGCACTGCAAGGAGTGAAGGATGAAAATATTTCCAAAACAATATTATCTCGTGTGAAATGAGGGGAATTATCATTGGAAAAAATGTGTGAGCAATTTCAAAAGTAAGTTTATTGAATTATTTTTACTTATTTCTAGATTATAGTTTTCTTTTAAATATAACATAGTTGGTAGTATTTGTTATACATATCATTATATTATATTTTTTTACTTTATCTATTTAGTCACAAGGTTTACATGAGAATACAAGAACAAATGGTTAAATTGTTGAATGAAGATAGTTGGGATGACATTGTAAACAACTACCTAGGTTCAAGTTCTACATCAACACTAAAATATTTTTATCTCACATTTAGAAATGTATGTTGATTTATACATTAATTTTTATTCATCTGTATATTATTTTTATTTTGTTACTTATACATATATTTGTTTATTTCATTAATGACGAGGAAGGATGCAAATGGAGCATCAGATAGTTTCAGAAGCTTTATTGAAAAAATTAAGATGGA